>SNQJ01S0048168.1:88460-112069 GCA_010110895.2 Picea sitchensis | reverse complement strand
CAACAAATGGCTACATCTTTAAACATTAACCAACTACTTATACATGTTTATACATTAAGTGTGATAAAATAGTTATACATTATTTTATTTTTTATATACATATATTTTTATAAAGTGTGATAAAATAATTATACAATATTTTATTTCTTACACATATATTTTATAAAGCGTGATAAAATAATTATACAATATTTTTCTTTTTTACACATATATATTTTATAAAGTGTGATAAAATAAATATACATTATTTTTTTTACACGTATATATTTTATGTAATAAAATAACTATGCATTATTTTTTTATTTTTTTGAGTCGACCTTTAATTTTAAAAGTTCCTCGAATTAAGAATGCATTGCATAAACAAAGTCCACTCCAAGTCAACCTAGAAGCTTAAAGAGATGTGATCCTTGCTAAGAAAGGGATGATGAAGATCCAAAATGCTGATTGCTCGTGTTTGAAAAGTAAGCATTCACACCTATATAACAAGATACCTACTCAACTTTGAAAGATCCTTGATATCATTTGCTTCTATATCATGGAAGTTACATAACACTGATTTGATGGGACATATTTAAATTTAAAATTCATATTAAATGTATATGTTAATGATAATTTGACATATCAAACATGTTAATGTTAATTAAACTCAGATCCGTTTTATTATAAATTTTATTAGAAATTGCCAATTCTTAAAGTATTTTATTTAACAAAACTCCATGGTACATGGCACATATGTAATTAGTGATATAACTAGTCCATAAAGAATTTTAACCAAATAAAACTCCCTACTACGTGGCAAACATCCAAGTAGAGATTTTAGCCAACACAAATCTCGACTACGTTGCAAACAAGAAATTAGAGATAGGCCTTAGGCCTCACCTGGTCTCCACAAAAGCTTGAGATCGAGTTGCGCTGTGAGATGGTTTTTTCCCTAGTTACACCATAGTGCAACCTCATAGTTACACCATAGTGCAGCATTGCAACCTCAATTGTTTCTTGTGAAACCCAGGAAACATCGAGAGAACTCTTGACGTATTTAGGCAATATATGATATGTTTGTTATGCAAGAAAGGAGTAACTCATCTTGTCACTGCCTACTTGATTGATGGATCAAGAGTCAATTGGACATATTCTCTGTAACAAAGACATAGAAACAACAAGATTAGTGCTTTAATTCATTTTTGCAGCCAAATTGTTTATTTTATATATGGAAATATATAATTATATTTTGTGATTTAAATAAATTTATGTGGGCTAGATTTAAGTGTTTTTTTTAATATGCTTGATGTGTTTCATGCTAAGAACATTCACTTTAAAAAAATGTCCAAAAGATGATAAATTTCTTTGTACAACATAACATAGTGCCCTACAACAAAGTTGTCAAGGTTTAATTAATTCAAACTTGTAAGTAATTGTAAAAAAATATGATTGGTAAACAATAATAGATATTCAATTATCAAATTAATTACATAGTTCAAGTGTTTAAGAGCACTAGATAGTTCATGTGTTTATGTGTTCCAATTGACTAGATAATTTATGGTAAGAGAAAACCACTACAAACAAATTTCAAATCTAGCATATCAACCACTATGGGAAAAGGAAATATCTATGCAAGAATGAAACACTATGAACCAAATTGTTCAGAACCAAATATCAAAATAGCATAAAAACCTTAGAATAAGTACTCCATGCCTTGAAAAAGAGAGAAATTCATATAATTAGCCTCTTCGAGGGGGAAACCTCCTTATACATCACAATAATTCACAATTACAACTAATGGACCTAAGCCAACATAAATAAAATAACAATACTAATGTAATATGCCCCAATTAAGGGGTAATGTGCCATGATTTAGAGCTTAACATGCCCCTCCCCTTCAGACAAGTGTTGTCCTCAACGCTTGAGTATTTTAGGATGCTTCTGATCTTCCCATGTGGAACCTTCAGAGGGTAGTTTCTTCCACTTAATGAGATACTCTGAAATTTATCTATTCCTCAGCTGGAGAATTCTTGTGTCAGTGATAGCTTCATGATCCAATATGATTTTCCCTTCCTCTTCAAGTTTTGGAAATATAGTTTGAACTAAGATCTTGTCACCTATAACCTTCTTTAAGCATGAAACATGGAAAAGTAGGTGTGCTTGCGAAGATGCAGGCAACTCCAATTTGTATGTCATAGTACCAATCTTTTGCAACAACTTATAAGGCTCATAGTACTTTGGTGATAATTTATTATCCTTCTTAGCTTGCTTTAGGGACATCTGTTTGTATGGTTGTAGTATTAAAAATACCTAATCCCCCACTTCAAAACTTCTTTCACTATGATGTTGATTCACTTAATATTTCATGCGATTATGTGCCATGGTTAGGTTGTTCTTTAAGAGTTGGAGAACTTGTTGTTGACGCTCGATGTGGTCTTCCACTGCTCGAACCTTAGATTTTTATTTTATAGAAGAAGTGATGGATGGTGGGTGATATCCATAAAGCGACATAAATGGTGTCATTTTTGTTGCAGTATGAAAGGAAGTGTTATACCACCATTCTGCCAAGGGTAACCACTTGAACCATTATGTTTGTTTATCAGAGACAAAGCAACGAAGGTAGCGTTCCAGAAATTTGTTCACTATCTAAATTTGTCCATTAGATTGAGGAAGATAAGATGAGCTATGAGTCAATTGAGTACCCAAACAATAAAATAATTCTTTCCAAAAATGTCCAGTGAAGATGGGACCTTTTTCACTTACAATAATCGTTAGTTTTCCATGTATCTTTTGAACTGTCTCCATGAATGTGGTAGAAAATGTACTATCTTTGAAAGGATGAGAGAGTGCACAAAAGTGTGCATACTTGGTAATTCTATCAACAATCACCATGATGACACTCTTTCCTTCATTCTTCAGTAACCCCGTGATGAAATCCATGAAAACCTCCTCCCAATGCTGACTTGGAATGACTAATGGCTATAAAATAATTGGGGTATTAATTGTTTCCACCTTATTTTTTTATAAAACCAAACATTCTGCCACAAAATTTTCAACACAAGTTTTAAGGCCATCCCAAAAAATTCCCTCTTGACCCTGTGATAGGTTTTCAAAAATATCGAGTTACATCCTACCGGAGAGGTGTGGAATTCCAAAAGTAACTTTTGTTTGAGTTGGTATTTTTTACATAAATATAATCGATCTTTGTACCATAGTGAATAATTTTTCCATGTAAATGTATTGGATGCACTGGAATCATGTTGCAACCTTTGAATGTGAGTCCAAACTTCTTCGTCCATCTTCCATTCATCCCTTGCTTATGTTATCCAATTAGGTTGGGTGATAGACATAACAAAGATAAAGGCCTCAACATCTTCATCCTTTCTTGAATTTGCATCTTCCAGAACGTTTTTCTTTCCTGTTTTGTAGATGATTTCAAAGTCATAACAAAACATCTTGGTCACCCATTTTTTTTACTCTTTTGAAGATAGTATTTGTTCCAAGAAGTATTTAAGACTTTCATGATCTATTTTGACCTTGAAGTGCCTACCTACTAAGTAAGGGTGCCATTGCTTCAATGCATGTAGTATTTCCATCATTTCCTTCTCATAAATGGGTTTTTGTAAGTCCTTTCCCTTGATTTTCCAACTTTCAAAAGAAAGAGGCCTTCCTTCTTGCATTAGAATAGCACCAATGCCATTTCCCGAGGCATCCCATTCCACAATAAAGGTCTTTGTGAAGTCTGGTGTGGTCAATACAGGAGCTTTGCACATCAACTCTTTAAGTTGTTCAAAATCTTGAGTTTCCTCGGGAGTCCATAAAAATGCATCCTTCTTAGTTAATGTAGTTAAAGGTGCTTCTATTCTTTCATAGTTTCGAACAAACTTGTGGTAGTAACCTGTCAAACCCAAAAATACTCTAAGATTATTCAATGTTTTGGGAATCATCCAGTCCATGATGGATTTAATCTTGTTATGGTCTACCTTGGCACCTTCATGAGATACAATATGACCCAAATACTCTACTTCCTTTACTTCAAAGAAACATTTGGATGGTTTGGCATATGGTTGTTGCTCCTTTAGTAGTTGTAGTACCCTATCAACATGTTGAACATGATCTTCACAAGACTTGCTATAGATTAGTATATCATGAAAAAATACTAACACAGATTTTGTAAGGAAGGGCTTGAAAATGGAATTCATCAACCCTTGGAATATGGAAGGTGCATTTGTAAGGCCAAAAGGCATGACAAAAAATTCATAATGAGTTCCGAATGTTGTTTTTGGGATATCTTCTTCCTTCATTGTAATCTAATGATATGTTGAACATAGATCCAACTTTGTAAAGTATATCGTTCCATGTAGTTCATCTAAAAATTCAGCAATGACAAGAATGGGAAACTTGTATTTAATGGTGATCTTGTTGAGCTCTCTATAATCTGGACACATACACCATGAGCCCTCTTTCTTGAGTACCATTACCACTGGTGTAGATTAAGAACTTTGGATAGCTCTAATAATTCAATCCTCTAACATTTCTTCAACCATACACTCGATTTCACTCTTTTGGGCATAAGGGTATATGTAAGGCCTAATGTTAGGAGGAACACTCCTAGGAATTAAGTGAATAGCATGATAATGATTATGAGCGGGTGGAAGACCTTTGGTAATATATTCAAATACTTTGGAATGCTTATCAATGATCCCTTTGTTATCAGAGAAATTGGTAAGTATAGAAACAAAAAGAATACAAGTTTCAACAAGAAATCTCCCTAGTTTCAACAAGAAGCTAGAACAAAATAGGGCAGAATACAAGTTTCTCCTTAGATTTCATTGTCATATAAATTAGTTCAGGGAGGGACAAATGACATACGATTTAAACGATGTTTGATCCTCGCTAGTGTCATCCTTGCTGCTCCATCCTTGAATTTGTGGGATGGTGAACCTGTTAAGAAGCACAAACCAACAAAGAGAGAGAACAATGATATATATATTCCAATGAATTCTATGTATAAGATCAAGGAGTTATACAATAAAAGTAGAGACACCTTTAATGGGAATAAATGTATTACTGCATTATATTAAATGAAAGTGGAGAATACAACCCATGCCTTGATGTTGCAAGGTCCTTTCTAATGGCCCTTTTCTTCAACACACACACCTTTGCTCCGATGCTTTTGATGAAGAACATTCACAACCTAACTTGAAGAGCTAAAGCAAACCTATCTCAAGTATAATCTACATAAGAATTGTTCATGCATAAGCAAGCCTAGCCTTTCCCATGAGAGATCCCTCTTTATATATGGTGAAAGAGGGATGAATGAGGAGATTATGATGATCCCACTAAATCAGATAAGTGAGTAATATCTAAACCAATCGAAGGCCACCTCATCTTATAGAATATTCCCTTATAGAAATTTCGTGAATTTCATTTTTTGCTCTTGTTTGAGGATCATCGCACCCCATGCACAGGCAGTGATGGGTGTTCTATATGCACTAAAAACCCTCAATTAAATTGTCAAACCGGGTTAAGTAAACTTAGAGTTGTAGCAATATGTATGCCAAGGCAGAAAGGCTAGAGGTAGTATAGTCTAACTACGGAAACAAGATATTGAAGGGATAATCTACTCAATCAAAGACTACTAATGATCAAAACCTACTAAGAAAATTAAACTATGTAACCTAAATAACTTTTGAACAAAGGATCGATGGATAGTCCTAAGAAAGAAAATGAAAACCCTACTTAAAGAAAACTAATTTAATCATGACAATAAACAAAATAAAACTATCTAATAAGAAATAACAACAACAAACTACTTTAATTAACCTACTCAAATTCAATAAGCAACTATCCTATAAAAGAAAGTAAATAAGCAAGCAACTACCCTATCAAAGAAAAATAGACAAGCAAGCAACTACCCTATTAAAGCAAGTAAACAAGCAAGCAAACAACTAACTAACCGATGATAACTTCTACAACAAGTAAACTAATTAATATTACTCAATAAGCAAATAATTAAGCTAAGAAGCAAGTGAACTCTATTCTTAAATTAAACTTCACAACTACTTCTAATTCATAAAAAGGAAATCTTAATCTACTCAATTGAAAGCATTATGACAATAAAAGTAATTAGCAACTACTTTTTAATCTATGATAAGTAAACTATTATTTAATCTACTAAATCAAGAAACTATTCTCTAATCCTACAAAAGCAAGGAAACTCAAATATAGTGTTGATGGTTATGTCTCCAGTGTCTTATAATATCATGATGACACTTAATAATGAACGATAATTCAAGAGGAATAAACTTGATGTTGACTTAGATAGAAAAGTGAAAAGTGTGAATTAGACAATCCAGTGAGAACTTAGCCATTATAGAAGCAACGTCAACTATCCTAGATATCCATGTGATTATTCAATCATGCATTAATAATCCATAGTATATAAAAAAACACTATTCTAGTAAATTCAATTGCATTCTATACTAATTAAGAAAATTCATACTAAGATTCATAACTGAAAACTAAACTCAATAATCAAATTTGAATTGAAATTGCAACCTAAATCTAGAAAAGGAAATTGCATGAAAATAAACTGAACTAATTCTATTCTAACAATTCAAATTGCAAAAGAGGAAATACTCATAAAATAGAAATTAAATACTATTTCAGCATATGAAAATAAGCAAACTAACTAACAATTAAATGAGCAAAACTAAATAGAAATTAGATAGGCAAACTAACAACTATCCATCCACCGAAACTTGCCAAAGAAACCATGAACTAAAAACTTTTTTCTCACTCTGTTTCAGCATAAAGAAAATCTAATGTATCATCTAATTACACACAGGGGTTAGTATCTAAGCTTGCAAGATTATCTCCTATCAATTAATAGATCATTACATATTAACAATAGCCTCCATAATAACCTGCAAAAATGAACTAAACTAATTAAATTATAAACAACAAGTTATACAATAAAGAAGCATAATGAAAAACTCATGTACAAGAAATGAATAAAATGACAACTACACTACTCAATTCACAAGAAAACTAATTGGATATTCACCCAAACTGTTGGTGGGCCCTCCAGCAAGTCGTGGCTAATATTTAAAGACAAACCATGAGCTCAATAACACAATTTCAACATTAAAATAAAAAGCACACTCTTTACACAATTTTAGCAAAATGTATATGAAAATAACAAAACATAGTTGAATTGTTTTTTTCTCTCTAACTATATATGTCTGACCACTAAGGTGGTATTTATAAGTTTAGAGGATGAGAGGTCTACCACTGGAAGGGTCGACCTTCTCTAAAAACAACAAATCACATTTAATATGCCCTAACTATTGGTGGCTTCTAGAAATAAGGCGAGCCAATAATTGCCTAGCATAAAAACCCAAATCGAGTTGTCAGAAGCTCAATAGTTGGAGGCCATGAGCATAAGAAAAACTCATGTATCTTATTCACCCATCATTGGCTGCCGATATTCTAACCGCCAAATCACACATGGCTTTTGTGCAGGACAGAATGGTGGATCAAGTACTGGACTGAGTGTTAGATGGAGTACCAAACGGAGTGTCGGATGCAAAAACAAGCTGCGATTTTGCCATGTGACACAAAAAACGCGAATTAGTTTCTTGGAATCATAAAACCATGTTGAATTATACTCAAAATCATCACAAAACATGAGTCATGCATACTTGGTATGAATCATAGCGATTTGACACAAAAGCTCTTCAAAAACTCTTCAAAACAGGAAAACGCATATACATATTCGGCTATAAAGGATCTAATTAACGTCATTAAATCAATCATATCATGGGCCCAACATTAAACCCACACCTAAGATTTTGCAGGTCCCACTGCAAACAAAAATAAATTTCCCCTCATGACTAAGCCTATTCAGGAGGATCAACTTTAGAAGCTTCTCCTTCTTGCTGTGAAGATTTGGTCTTCTGCTTCTTGTGTTGCTTTAATTGTGCCTTGAGATCGCAGTTGGCTTTGGTCTTATCATCAACCAACGTTTGAAGGGAAATCACCTTTGCTTGGAGGACTGCATTATCATGGTGAAGATGTGTGTCCATATTCTTCCTATCTTCCAACTATTGCAACAGCTGAAAATTCTCTTGTTGTAGCTTCTCAATGGTTGGAGAAGGATCAGTTATCTCGGAGGAAGGCTTAGATCCTTTGAAAGATGTAGAGTGTTTGTCATTCTTAGGAACTGGGGTAGTCATCTGTGAGGTAGGAGTAATAGGGAGTTGATGAGGAGAAGTCGGTTCAGATTTTGTCTTCCTATGAGGATCCAACTCATCTTCAGACACTTCCCTAAGTCTTTTGTGAGGACTCTCGATATCGGAGGACACTTGGATAGGGTCCGAAGTAGATAGGGGTTTTTCATAAGGTTTCCCTCTTGTTCTTCGGGTACTCTTTCGAAAGGGTCCTCTATTAAATCGATTAGCTCCTCTCCTATTTTTGGGAACTGTAGGAAAGTCTTGTTGAATTACTTCTTAGAGATTTTTGGGTGTAGGATCAAGAAATATTAAATGCATCAGGCAGTTAACAATAGGCTTCTTGGTATTTTTGCAGGATGAGGCTGCAGGGGTTTCAACAAGCTTCTTGGAATTTTTTTCTGGTAAATAAATGGCTTGTGGAGGAGGGTTTGGAGTCCTTGGAGAGTGGGGTTTGGATGGAGGAATATTCCTTAGATCCAATGTCTTTTTGCTAGTCTTGATTGTCAAGTGAGGGTTTGCAAATTGATAAATGAATGCATCCCAAGTTTGCCCCTGTTTTTCTAATTCAGCTAAAACAAGGAGTTTGATAAGGCCATGGTGAAAGAGGATGTTGTGGGTGTTGGTTACATTCTTCCTCACTTGAGAGGACATCTTCTCCAAGCTCTTTAAAAAGCAGAAGGGAAAATTCAATGGTTTATTGAACTGAAAGTAGTCTAACAATCTAAAGTGATAGGCTTTAAAGGTGGAATATCTACCTTCACATGTGATAAACCTAGTGATGCATATGAGAGGGTTGATCTACTCCTATTTTATCCACTCCTTGGAGTATCCTTTAGCTCTAGAGATGTTCTAGAATTCTAGTTTAAAAACCTTGTTATAGCTTGAGCGCAACAACTGGTGGTTTTTAAACCATATATCTCCCACTCTTGGAAGCTTCGTGGCTGCAGCTATGGATTCCTATGAGACCCCAAAGGTGAGATATCCCATGCTCATTGTCTTCCCATCAAAACTGAGGGAAAATTGCATTGATATTCCATCGTCATGGCCCTGCAAGTGGGATAAAAATGGCCACCAGCTTGCGCGCAAAAACACCTCCCTGCACTGTGAAAATTCAGGGATGGTGAAGAGGTATGCATAGGAATATGGTTCATACCATTTGGGCATTGTGATGGTGTGAAGAAATGAACATAGGTGAAATTCACCAAGAGAGGGTTTGATTGGGCCAAGGAATGACATAATTTGAACAGAGGAACAAATAAACAGAGGCTGAGGACGTTTTAAAATAGGGGAAAATGCAAATGGCTGAGGTGAATTGGAATAGTAGATAACCCAATCCCATTTTTGGATGCGCCTAGGGTGGAATTGGTTGCACACATGCGCACACAAGTTGCCATGTGTGATAAAATTTGAATTTGAAGGCTCGTTTTTGGGGGAAATCTTAATGATACAAAGTTATATCAATGTCCAAGTCTTTTGACTTGAACATTTGATCATGAAAATGTCTAAGGTTTGCATCCTCAATCTTGATTTCCATAAACTAATTTAATTAAATGTCATTGATTCATGGTTACCTGAAATTGTGGACAGTTATTGATGTATATTGTCATATGGAACTTAATTCGACACCTCATATGACACTTCATACGGAACCTCATACGTCACTTCATACGACGCTCCATATGGTACCTCTGTGCTAAATGCATTTTTACCTCCTGTAATGGATAGCCTGCAATCTTGGAATTGTTTTGACAGTCATAGTGATTAAGAGCAGAGGCAAAGTGTTCTATTATTATTGATTTTTCCACCATGATTATTCAATCCAATTGCATAAGGCATGTAATTTCAATCCTACAATGAACAGCCTGTAACGAAAATAAACCAACAAGGTGGTTTGTTAAGGACATGTACAACAATTTATAAGACACAGGGATTTAACATTTCAAAAGTAAAATGACTGTTGATGTAATAACCTGTATCATAAAAACAATGCTTATAAATTTTTACAAAGATTTACTTCTCTAGGAAATGATCTTTTGTCAACTCATGAACCCCTCCCTGACACCTAATTATTGTGACACCTCACAATAAAAAATATAGGAAACCAACCAATTCTCCCAATAGCCGAAGATTTTCAGTTTGTTAAGTGTAGAGATAAATTTCACAGATTGGTCTGACAAGACGGTTAGAAGATGGCCCCACCTATAGGATAGAACATCCTACATATAGATAAGAAGAGGTAGGCGAGAGAGTTTCAAGATAGTCTCAAAGTTAGTTCCCAATGGAAATTTTATGGAGTTCATTTAACCTTAGCTTAGCCAGACATACTTCATGTCAGCTTTGTCTACAAGTAATGCCATACATCAGGACAAGTTTAAATTTATTATTTATTTTTTGTCAGATTATCATCTCTCTAGGTAGAATGCCCTGCTGCCAACAAGCCTGTTCAGTACTCCGACAGGTTTACCTAGTCATACCACAGGCCGGTACCCACTGTCAATAGACCTATTCAGTATCCCGATGGGTTAGCCTCTTACACCCTCAGAGAATGGCCCTCCATATTTTAAGATTTTAGTATAATATTTCTTTATGCAAGAAGATGGGGGGACAACTCCGAAAACAACTTTTTTTTTTTTCAATTGGGATGGTATTTAAGTTAGAGGATGACTATCCATTATATATTCCTTAGTGATTATCTTGATGTAAGGGGTACTTAAGAGGATGTGGCCTATCTAAAGATATGATATAATCAATCATTTTAGTGTGTAGTGGATGGTACCATTGAGAAAGAATAGAAAGGTATCTCTAGGCTCAACTCACTTTCTTGTTTTGTAGTTATTCTGATGTTTACATGACTAACCACTAATCAGACCTTCTTGTTACTTTTTAATAAAGATCCTTTACTCACTTACTCAGGTTTCTTGGGAAAACTATATGAGAGACCTATAAGCTTGATGGTTATGGTATCACTTCCTTATATAGTGGTGGAGATTTTCAAGAGAAACTACTTTTTTTAAATGCCTTAAGAAAAAGAGAAGATGATTCTTTTTGCAAAAATATGGCTAATTATAGCAAGTCAATATTCATTTGATGCTTAGTAGACACCAAGGTTCAAGTGCAACAATGTTTTGAAGAAAAATCCTTCTTTTATATTTCCTTGAACTATCTACTCCTGGTGAAATAAATACCTACATAAATCTCTAGAATTTATTATTAACAAAATTCAAAAACTATTTACATATGTACAGTAGAAAATTCAGAAAACATTCAAGAACAAGGGGGGAGTTCCCCATCTACTAAGGCCAATGCCTTGTCAGTTTACATGACCTGTAGAAAGTCTTCTTTGGAAATGGGCTTATGATAAAATTTGAGTCGGTGTCCATTTACTACAAAGGAGACTTGTCCATTGTCAATTGTTTTTATTTTCATACATCCATTGTCATATACAGTGACTACCTCGTAAGGACCTAAACACCGGGTGGTGAGTTTTCCTTTGAAGGTTTTAAATCAGGAATCAAACAACAAATCCCAATCACCAGGTTGGAAGTGTTTCTTATTTTTTATGCCACTTTCTGCTCTGGTTTTGAACTAACATTGTTCGTTGGATGGCATCTTGCATGATCTCATCCCCGACAATGACGCCAAAAATGATGGGTTGAGATGGAGGGTATATAGTGTGCTTCTAGATAGAAAGTCCATTTGAGATGGTCATTTCTCCCTCTCTACAACCAATAAATGCATTGGTTGTGGCTAACCAGTAAATGCATTGGAATTTGGTAGGATCCTTCCAGTGGATGACAAAGAAGTCTACTGGGTACTCCCATGAGGCTAAAGTAACTATGATATCATCCAAAATTCCTTCAGGTATAACCCTAGTTTTATCTGCTAATTCCAAAATGGTTGGGGTAGGTCTAAGAAGAGGTTGTAACTATAATTTATCCAAGGTAGTAGTGGTCATAACATTTATGGCTTCCCTTAGGTCTATGAGACCTCATTAATGGTTATGGTCACTATGGAGTTTCTTAGGTTCACATATTTTTCTAGCTTCTGCTACTCTGATATGTACTCAGAAATTTCTCCTATCAAATGTATTGTTGGAGGATCCTTCTGCTTCCTACCTGGATTCTTAATACACAATTCTTTGACTACCTTAATGTATATTGGAATGTTCTTTATAGCTTGAAGTAAGGGAATCTTGACACAAATATTCTTCAATTCATTCAAGATGTCAAATTCGGGTTGGGTGGTAGGTTTCTCAATTACTAATCTATTTGGATAAGTAGGGGCCTTCGTAATTTGTGAAGGTTCATTTTGGGGAAGCTTGGGTTCTTGGAACTTAGGAATAATAAAATCTTCCCACCTAGTGTCATCCGTAGGTTGTTTTATGGTTTCTTCTTCCTCTTCTTCCTAGATGACTACTGAAGGTCTCTGCCTATCCAGAACTTTTCCTGATCTTAGTTGAATCTCCTGTAATGGAACATGAGTAATAACATATGTCAGGAAGGTTTTCATCTCAACATTGTGAAGAGGTTGAGGTGGCTTATTATTGGGATTGGGAACTAGTTGTGATAGTAATAATGTCGATCTTAGGGAGCTTACATTCTGATATTGTAGTGATTTTTGTTGTGCGAATAGGAGGTAAAGGTGGTGGAACAAAACCTGGCAGAAGATGTGGAGTGTTCGGTGGAAATGAAGGATATGGATGGTTGGACATAGGGACAGGTGGAGCTGGAGGGTTTCCTTGGTTATGCCCTCCACTCCATCCTTGAAGCCAAGGATGTTGGTATTGTATAGACTAGTTTTTCCAACTTGGTGAGTTCCTCTATTGTTGTTGTTGATAATAGGGTGGAACTTGAGATTGTAGATCTGGGTATCTGGGTTTGTTCCTAGGCTTCCATGGCCTCCTAGGTGGATAAGAGGATTCCCCAGGATCCCCACTCCTATATATCGCTAACAATCCAGGAAATGATAGACATTTATCAGTTGAATGGTCCTTCGTGCAGAAGCCACAAACTGAAATGTTATCTAATGGGCATTCCCTTGAGGAATGCTTCCTCCTGCATTTTGGGCAATATATGATCATTGTTGCATTTTCCTCCTCTCGTTTCTTTTTAATTTTGAGGGTGTCCAACTGGGAGCCTATTGTGCTTAAGATATCTGCCTTGAATTTCTATAAAAGGTTCCCTATCTCTTGTTTTGTGATACCACCTAAACTAACTGGTTTTAAGTTTCTGTTATAAAGGTCTAAAACATTCTTTCCTGTTTTAGCTCTACTCCTTGAGTAATTCTTACACATTTCACATATTTCGGAAAATGGTTTATGAGAGATGTCACTTTATGCCATCGGGTTAAGAATATTTAGGTATTCTTATGAAATTCCATTAAGGAAAAGAGCCCCAACTGCATCCTCTGGGAGGTCATGGTATTTCGGCTTCTGGGAGATGTATGCAAACCATTCCATATAGTCCTCGTGATTATCGTCTTCTAATTGTTGGATTTTGAAAATATCGTTATGAGATTATTTGGTCTTGCATTAGTCTTGGTAATTCTTAAGAAACATATCTTTCATGGCTTCCCAAGACCTAATATTGGATTCTCCCAACCCCATTAACCATCTTAGTGCAGATTCCTGGAGGGTGGCAGAAAAGACTGGGAATATTGTAACTAATTGTAGCTCCTACACAAGATGTCGAATTCAAATAGGAAGGTATATGGATCTTCACTACTTTTACCATAAAAGGTGGGCAATCTTGAGAGGGGAATATTTTTCATATTTACATTTGGTGTGGTGTCTAAAATTAGAGACCCAAAGGTAGTTTCAATTTGGTTTCTAGCTTCTTCTTCCTCCTTATGTCTTACATTGTTTTGATCCACATGATCATCCATATTGGTTTTGTTTCCAAAAAGAGAGTACCTAGGTAGTTTTATCTTTGAATAAAACAAGGTATCCCTCTGATGGGAAGGTCTTCATATTGTTTGGGTGTCTGGGACTCTACTCAAGCCGATTGATATTGGTGCCAAAGTTTCTGTGTCAATTTGAGAGATAATTACGTTGGCTGAACTACCAAACAAAATATTCACTTGTTCAGGGTCTATGATGTCTTCAAAGTTAGGATCTCTTAGTGGTGGTGTAAAATCAAAGGTTGTATTGTTTGGTTTTGCAGAAGGCTCGAGTGCTCTTGCCTCTTGTCCCACTATTATTGTTGCTTCAATTTTTTGTTCTATAGTGCTCCCTGTCTTAGTCTCCTCAGAGACTACTTTAGCTCTTTGGGTTGAGCTAGCTCCTATTTTTTGGTATTGTTCTATGGAATTTATGAGTGGAACGTTCCTTCCCCCAAAAAGGTCAGAAGGAACCTTGGTTGAAAGATCTCATTTAGATTTAATGTATCTACCTTTTGGGTCTCTAGGTATTTTCATGAAAGAAAACAAAAAAAAAATGAAAAACTACCATTAGTGACGCAGTACGAAGTCCACCTATCACCCCACAGGGTCTTCTTCCAACCTCCTGCTCACAGGATCGTTCAAAAGTCCTCAACTGAGCCGAAGCGACTCTCTAGACTCCCGAGTGGAATCCCTGTCAAATGCCCGATCCACAGGTCCTTTCGCTCACCCTCACGACCTTCTGCACTTTACCGTGGTTATCCCCGACTCAGCATCGAGGTTCGGGGTTTCAGACTTTCTGCTGTCGAGAGTCACTACCCTCTCGATTCCCCGATCACCGATGAGCTCCTCTCCTCTATGCGCTAGCCCTCCTGGCTAAGATTTCACCATATGACCGCCTCCTATATAACCGTGGCCTTACCTCCTTTCGAGGCTACTCCTATCGGAGTTTCGGCGTTTTCAATGTCACGATGCACAAGTTCCTTGGACTCGCGATTCTCCGATTCCTGACGCTCCGGATTGCTGACAGCTGGTCCCTCGCGACGCACTGTCCTTCTCCTCTGTGGTTCTGATGGCTGGCTCCCACTCAATGGAGCTTTCCCTTCTCTGGATCCACTGACAGTTGTCCCCCACTGATCGGGGTTTCGCGTTTCTGGATTTCAAGTTGCATAAGAACCTTGTGCACGGGATCTCCGATATCCCGGTACCCGATATTGGATGCCACCTTTCCACTTACCATTCCTGTGGTCCCATGCCCCTTTAGCTATCGGGAAATCACGTATCACGATTTCGGAACTCCAAATGCAATTGTTCACGGGACTTGTGAAACTCTGAATCTCGATTCGCCGATGAAGCCCTCCTATCGAGATTTTCCTGGTGGCGCTGATTTCTACCACGCGTCCCTCCAAATGGACGGTTCCGATTCCCCCGGGGTTTCGAGACTTTCGACGTCCCAATTCCTTCGACCTTGGGAAATCCAATTTCCCGATAACCAATATGCCGACGATCGCTCGATCTCCGCCACATGTCCTTTGCCAATGGATGGTCCAGATCCTCGTCGGGATTTCGAGACTTTGGATGTCCCAATTCTCATGACCTCGAGAATCCTAATTTCCTGAATGTCGATATCCCAATAGCCTGTCGGGACTGCTCCTTTGTCTACGAGAGATTAACTCTCGTACAAATTCTTCCGATCCGACAACTGTTAGCGATCCTGAGCTAGATCTAACGGCTCAGATCATTTCTCCTGTGCGCGCTCTCTAGACGTGAAATCGACAGTCCAGATCTTCGTTCTCCACCGATCTGATGGCTGCTATTGCTCCCTCCTGAGCTCCTTGCGCGCCTTTCTTCCGAACTTAGAAGAAATTCAATTTTCCTCAAAGGCCTCGGCCTTTGTCTCCTTTCCTCCTCTGCGAACTCTTTTCCTTTGAGCTTCGTTGCACGTGTATAAATGCTGCCCTTCCTAAGCTTTTATCTCCTTCTGAATCCTTGAAGGATTGTTCCAACTCTTGCACTCCTTGCAGAGTCTTCAGATGCACTCGTTGGTGCTGTCCCTCCTGAGCTTACGCGAATATTTAGACCCCTTGAGGGATTTTATCTATCTTCTCCCATAGATGGAGAATGTATAGATGCCTCCTGGCAGTGTCTCTACTCAAGCAACCTAAATGCTGAGTCTTTCTCGGTGTTCAGCGACCCAGTGAATATCCCTCAGTGGATACTTCCTCAAATGGAAGAACTCAAGAGAGTTCTCTTCTCTTCTGTGCCTACCTGCACACTGACTCGATGCCCTCCTGGTAGAGTTTCCTTCTCTCTACGTGCCTACGCACCTGCTCAATGCCCACCTGGAAGAGCCTTCCAGAATCCTCAACGATCATGCTTCTCCTTCAAACTCTCAGTAGAGTTCTTCCTCCAGCACCTTGTGCTTACGCTCAATGCCCACCTGGCAGAGCTCCTACAGAATCCTCAGTGATTCTGTCTGCAACTGTGTCTCAGATACACAGCCCTGCCTCCAAGGTATTCAACAACCTTGAGGTCTTCCTCCTTGAGTTGTTGATTTCAGTCATGTGCCTCAACACGCCTTTGTCTGACTCCTTAGAGTTCAGAAGTGCATCCTTTGTGCACGACTCTCAGAACCCACAGCGTTCTGTCACACCCTCCTGGTGTGAAGCCTCAAAGACCTTCAACCCTAAAATCAAACATCCCCTACAATTCATCATAGAAACACAGAAATACAACATATAATGAACACTCACAGGCATGCATATAAGTCAGAACATGTGCAGGAAAAACTGCTTCTGTTTTATATTAAAAAAATGGCAAATGCCTGTATCTTTACAATGGTGTTCCTGAGCTCTCTTTGGATCTCCTCTTCTCTGCTCTACATGCAGATCCTCATAGACTACTTACCACCCTTACCAAATGAGATATGAAAATATCTTTTACCTGAGGGCTCAATCGAGCGCTTCTCTCCAGGTTCACCTACTCTAATAAATTACATTCAATGGCTCTCTAGTCCAACATCTGGATCTAGATCTCATCCGATATTGCATTAAATCCGATCCTATCTACAGCCTGCATAAAGCATGACTTTCGATGGCTCAATAGCCTAAGCATTTAAATGACATTCATTTCAAATTTGAATGAGGTTGCGCCTCCCTCTTTAGCATTTGAATGTGTGCGCGCTAACGTGGCTGGCTGGATGGCTGGCTACATGGAGAGATGCTCCTGCATCATACTCCTCAGCTGCAAAATCATGAGCTCTTGCTCATGCGCTTCCCCTCTAAGCTATTGGAAATCCTCCTCGATCCCAAATAAGTCTTTGGACCTTTCCATATTCTCCATCCTGCTGCTGCTACTGCTGCTGCTGCTACTGCTGCTGCTTCTATGTTGTTGTTGTTGCTGTTGCTTCGTTCCTTATGCTCAACTTCTCCTTGTTGGCAGTCTCTACTGACTCCAACATCAGCTCCATGATCTCACTGATCACTTCATCCAGCTACTCCAGTGGCTGGTTTTGTTCATGCAGTCTCCTCAGCGGAAAAAAATTTTGGCCATTGGGAAGATCATCATGATCTCCCACGCCCTCTTCATCTTCCAACCTCACCTGTTGGATGCGCATGCCCTGCACGTTCACTCTTTTTTCCAGGGCTTCTATCTGCTGCCACAGATCAGAAAAACATATGTTGTTTGCCTCTTCCTCTTCTGCTCCTGTTGCAAACTCCCACGTTGCAGTCTCTTCAGCTTCATCGCTGAATGCATTGAGCCATTCCTCGGAATGCTCACTCTCTTCTTCCGCTTCTGCTTCTTTTTCTGCTGTCAGCTCCAATGCTACATCTTCTTCCCTTTTTCATCTCCCTGGCTGAAATCATCGAGTTGTTCCTCAGAACACTCCTTCTCTTTTTTTTCTTCTGCTTGGGCAGTCTTCACCATCTGCACCAATTCGTCTTGGACAGTCATCGTCAGCTGTGATTGTTCCTCTATCGCTGTCACTGCACTGGTAACACAATTTTTCTGCCTCCCCCTGGGAAAATGGTAGGAATATCCCAATTCCCCCAATCATCAGGAGATCATACTGATATTTATCCTCTTCTGTCAGCTTCACCTGTTGATCTAAGTCTATCTTTGATCTCACTTTCTTTGTCAGCTTCTCAGGTTGAATCTGACTCATCAATTCATCCCTTCCCATCTGGCAATATGGGATGCTTCCGCTACCTTCCTGGCAGACTTTGAGATCAACTGATCCCATCTTCATCAGCACTCCTTGTTGAATTGAACTCTTCTCTGAGTCCATGAGACCCTCATATGGTCTCGCATTCTCATCTCTGTTCAACTGGCAATCTGAGATGTCTTTACCGCCTTCCAGGCAGTCTTCGAGATCCCTCAGCGATCTCTTATCATTTCCTCCTGGAAAAATGTAATTTCTTCTCTGCTCTCTTGGCAGTCCTTGAGATTCTCACCTGATCCCAATTCATCCTCTTCATCATCGAGACCTCTTCCAGTCTCTGGCTCATAGTGATAAATCATCTTTTCCTCAGTGGCCTTGAGGTTTTCAGCATACCTCAACCATTTCTTTAACAGCCTGCATTGTCTCATGACCATCAACTCCTTAACTGGCCATTTCACTTTCGCCTTCTTCATGGGCCACTCATACACCCATCTCGGCTTTTTATTCTGCTGCATCCGCAGTTCCAACTCCTCCATTTTTTCCCTGATATCGGCAAGTTCCTTCAATCTTTTAGCTGGGCTCATCAGCTCTGGCTTCTTCCGTTCAATAGACATATGGCCTTCAGTAGCCATGTTGTTGTTCCTGTCTGCCTACCTGCTGCTGCTGTCACTCCTACAATCCTGAGTGCTCAGCTTCATCCTACAGTCCTATTGACTGTCTCCTTGATTGTTGCCTACCTGCAAACAACCACCTACAGAGTCTTCAGTAACTCTGTCTTCCTTCACCTTCTCTTCTTCCTCTACTTGCAGTATACAAACAAAGTTCTGTGCTCTGATACCACGTGATGCAGTATGAGGTCCACCTATCGCCCCGCAGGGTCTTCTCCCGACCTCCTGCTCACAGGATCGTTCAAAAGTCCTCAACTGAGCCGAAGCGGCTCTCTAGAATCCCGAGTGGAATCCCTGTCAAATGTCTGATCCACAGGTCCTTTCGCTCACCCTCACGGCCTTCTGCACTTTACCATGGTTATCCCCGACTCAGCATCGGGGTTTGGGGTTTCAGACTTTCTGCTGTCGAGAGTCACTGCCCTCTCGATTCCCCGATTGCCGATGAGCTCCTCTCCTCTATACGCTATCCCTCCTAGCTAATCTTTCACCATATGACCGCCTCCTATATAACCGTGGCCTTACCTCCTTTCGAGGCTACTCCTATCGGAGTTTCGGCGTTTTCAATCTCACGATGCACAAGTTCCTTGGACTCGCGATTCTCCAATTCCCGATGCTCTGGATTGCTGACAGCTGGTCCCTCGCGACGCACTGTCCTTCTCCTCTGCGGTTCTGGCGGCTGGCTCCCACTCAATGAAGCTTCCCCTTCTCCGGATCCACTGACAGTTGTCCCCCACTAATCGGGGTTTCGCGTTTCAGGATTTCAAGTTGCATAAGCACCTTGTGCACGGGATCTCCGATATCCCGGTACCCGATATTGGATGCCACCTGTCCACTTACTGTTCCTGTGGTCCCATGCCCCTTTAGCTGTCGAGAAATCGCGTATCGCAATTTCACGACTCCAAATGCAATTGTTCACGGGACTCGTGAAACTCCGAATCCTGATTCGCCGATGAAGCCCTCCTATCGAGATTTTCCCGGTGGCGCTGATTTCTGCCACGCGTCCCTCCAAATGGATGGTTATGATTCCTACGGGGTTTTGAGAGTTTCGACGTCCCAATTCCTTCGACCTTGGGAACTCCGATTTCCCGATAACCAATATGCTGACAATCGCTCGATCTCTGCCACGTGTCCTTTGCCAACGGAAGGTCCAGATCCTCGTCGGGATTTCGAGACTTTGGATGTCCCGATGCTCACGACCTCGAGAATCCCGATTTCCCGAATGTCGATATCTCGATAGCCTGTCGGGACTGCTCCTCTGTCTATGAGAGCTTAACTCTCGTGCAACTTCAACCGATCCGACGGCTATCAGCGATCCTGATCTAGATCTAACAGCTTAAATCATTTCTCCTGTGCACGCTCTCTAGACGTGAAATTGACGGTCCAGATCTTCGTTCTTCGCCGATCTGACGACTGCTATTGCTCCCTCCTGAGCTCCTTGCGCGCCTTTCTTCCAGACTTAGAAGAAATTCAATTTTCCTCAAAGGCCTCGGCCTTTGTCTCCTTTCCTCCTCTGCGAACTCTTTTCCTTTGAGCTTCACCGCGCGTGTATAAACGCTGCCCTTCCTGAGATTTTATCTCCTTCTGAATCCTTGAAGGATTCTTCCAACTCCTACACTCCTTGCAGAGTATTCAGATGCACTCGCTGGTGTTGTCCTTCCTGAGCTTACACGAATATTCAGACCCCTTTAGGGATTTTATCTATCTTCTCCCACAGATGGAGAATGTATAGATGCCTCCTGGCAGTGTCTCTACTCAAGCAACCTGATTGTTGATTCTTTCTCGGTGTTCAGCGACCCAGTGAATATCCCTCAGTGGATACTTCCTCAAATGTCAGAACTCAAGAGAGTTCTCTTCTCTTCTGTGCCTACCTGCACACTGACTCGATGCCCTCCTAGCAGAGTTTCCTTCTCTCTACATTCCTACGCACCTGCTCAATAACCACCTGGCAGAGCCTTCCAGAATCCTCAACGATCCTGCTTCTCCTTCAAACTCTCAGCAGAGTTCTTCCTCCAGCACCTCGTGCTTACGCTCAATTCCCACCTGACAGAGCTCCTACAGAATCCTTAGTGATTCTGTCTGCAACTGTGTCTTAGATACATAGCCCTGCCTCCAAGGTATTCAACAACCTTGAGGTCTTCCTCCTTGAGTTGTTGATTTCAATCCTGTGCCTCAGCATGCCTTTGTCTGACTCCTCAGAGTTCAGAAGTGCATCCTCTATGCATGGCTCTCAGAACCAGTAGCGTTCTATCACACCCTCCTGGTGTGAAGCCTCAAAGACCTTCAACCTTGAAATCAAACATCCCCTGCAATTCATGATAGCAACACACAAATACAGCATATAATAAAAACTCACAGGCATGCATATAAGTCAGAACATGTGCAGGAAAAACTGCTTCTGTTTTATATTAAAAAAATGGCAAATGCCTATATCTTTACAATGGTGTTCCTGAGCTCTCTCTAGCTCTCCTCTTCTCTGCTCTACATGCAGATCCTCACACACTACTTACCACCCTTACCAAATGAGATATGAAAATCTCTTTTACCTGAGGGCTCAATCGAGCGCTTCTCTCCAGGTTCACCTACTCTAATAAATTACATTCAATGGTTGTCTAGTCCAGCATCTGGATCTAGATCTCAGCCGATCTTGCATTAAATCCGATCCTATCTACAGCCTGCATAAAGCATGGATTTCCATGGGTCAACAGCCTAAGCATTTAAATTACATTCATTTCAAATTTAAATGAGGTTGCGCCTCCCTCTTTAGCATTTGAATGCGTGCACGTTGACGAGGCTGGCTGGCTGGCTGGATGCATGGAGAGATGCTCCTACATCATACTCCTCAGCTGCTAAATCATGAGCTCCTTCTCATGCGCTTCCCCTCTAAGCTGTTGGAAATCCTCCTGGATCCCAAATAAGTCTTTGGAGCTTTCCATCTGCTCCATCCTACTGCTGCTGCTTCTGCGCTACTGCTGCTTCTGCGCTGCTGCTGCTGCTACTGCTTCTGCGCTGCTGCTGCTACTGTTGCTTCTGTGCTGCTGCTTCTACTGCTGCTTCGTTCCTTCTTCTCAGTTTCTCCTTGCTGGCAGTCTCTGATGACTCCAACATCAGCTCCATGATCTCACTGATCACTTCATCCAGTTTCTCCAGTGGCTGGTTTTGTTCATGCAGTCTCCTCAGTTGCAAAAAAATTTGGCCATTGGGTAGATCATCATGATCTCCCACGCCCTCTTCATCTTCCAACCTCACATGTTGGATGCGCATGCCCTGCACGTTCACTCTTTTTTCCAGGGCTTCTATCTGTTGCCACATATCAACAAAACATATGTTGTTTGCCTCTTCCTCTTCTGCTCCTATTGCAAACTCCCACGTTGCAGTCTCTTCAACTTCATCGCTGAATGTGTTGAGCCATTCCTCGGAATGCTCACTCTCTTCTTCCACTTCTGATTCTTTTTCTGCTGTCATCTCCAATGCTACATCTTCTTCCCTTTCATCTCCCTGGCTGAAATCATAGAGTCGTTCCTCATAATGCTCCTTCTCTTTTTTTTCTTCTTCTTGGGAAGTCTTCACCATCTGCACCAATTCGTTATGGACAGTCATCGTCAACTGTGACTGTTCCTCTATCACTGTTGCTGCACTGGTAACACAATTTTCTGCCTCCCCCTGGGCAAATGGTAGTAATATCCCAATTACCCCAATCATCAGGAGATCATCCTGATATTTCTCCTCTTCTGTCAGCTGCACCTGTTGATCTAAGTCTATCTTTGAGCTCACTTGCTCTATCAGCTTCTCAGGTTGAATCTGACTCATCAGTTCATCCCTGCCCATCTGGCAATATGGGATGCTTCCGCTACCTTCATGGCAGACTTTGAGATCAACCAATCCCATCTTCATCAACAGTCCTTGCTGAATTGAACTCTTCTCTGAGTCCATGAGACCCTCAGATGGTCTCGCATTCTCATCTCTGTTCAACTGGCAATCTGAGATGTCTTTACCGCCTTCCAGGCAGTCTTTGAGATCCCTCAGCGATCTCTTATCATTGCTCTACTGGAAAACTGTGATTTCTTCTTTGCCCTCCTGGAAGTCTTTGAGATCCTCACCTAATCCCAATTGGTCTTATTTTTCTAACAACTGGTATCAGAGCATAAGGTAACTCCCAGGAAAAGAGGGTTCCTGGTTCGAGTGGGAGCAATGTCGGAAGATGGAAAGTTTAGGGTCAAGAAATTTAACAGCCAAAACTACCATTTATGGAANATATCAGAAGGATCTATTCCTACCATTGAGTGGAGTAGCAAAGAAGTAGGCAGCCATGAAGGACGAAGAATGGGAGATTCTTGACATAAAGGATCTAGGAATGATACGGATGAGCCTAGCAGCGTCGGTGGCTTTCAATATTTCGAAAGAAAAGACAACGAAAGGTTTGATAGATGCGTTGGCCAAATTGTATGAAAAACCCTTGGCGTCGAATAAGGTATTTCTAATGAAGAGATTATTTAATATGAATATGTCAAAAGGTGGGTCTGTTGCAAATCATTTAAATGAATTTAATACGGTTACTAATCAACTAAGTTCTGTAAAAGTGGACTTTGATGATGAGGTTAGGGCTCTTCTAATCTCGTGCTCACTGCCAGAAAGATGGAATGGCTTGGTCATGGCTGTAAGTAACTATGTCTCTAGTTCAAATACTTT
>SNQJ01S0048168.1:63812-88450 GCA_010110895.2 Picea sitchensis | reverse complement strand
GATCTAACGGTAGAGATTATGTTAGGGTTTTTTGCCCTAGAAGGCAACCCTCTTTTATGAGGGAAATGTATCGCGGCTACGATTGATGGTGAATATTGTATTCTGAGAGAGGAGACTGTGAGAGAAAGAAGAGGAAGTTACAGTGGGTTTTTCTATAGGTTGTATCCCTTCATTTGCTGGATAATAATAAAGGAAGGACCTGGCAATTTCTCTGGTGGACGTAGCCCACACTGGGTGAATCACGTAAATCTGTGTCTCTCTTGTATTGTGTTTCTTCTGTGTTTTGTTTTTGCATTTGTTTTATTTTATTGCTCCGCAGTCCTGTTTTTCTAACAAATCCATACTAAGATTCATAACTAAAAACTAAACTCAATAATCAACTTTGAATTGAAATTCCAACCTAAATCTAGAAAAGGAAATTTCATGAAAATAAAATGAACTAATTCTATTCTAACAATTCAAATTGCAAAAGAGGAAATACTCATAAAACATAAATTAAATACTATTTCAGCATATGAAAACAAGAAAACTAACTAACAATTAAATGAGAAAAACTAAATAACAATTAGATAAGCAAACTAACAGCTATCCACCCACCAAAACTTGTCAAAGAAACCATGAACTAGAAACTCTGTTGTAACTCTATTTTTAAACTCTATTTTAAACATTGTTTCAACATAAAAAAACTTTAATCTATCATCTAATTACACATAGGGTTAGTATATAAGCTTGCAATCTTATCTCCTATCAACTAACAGATCATTTCATATTAACAATAGCCTCCATAATAACCTGTAAAACTGAACTAAACTAATTAAATTATAAACAACAAGTTATACAGTAAAGAAACATAATGAAAAACTCATGTACAAGAAATGAATAAAATGACAACTACACTACTCAATTCACAAGAAAACTAATTGGATATTCATCCAGACTGCAGGTGGGCCCCCCAACAAGTCGTGGCTAATCTTCAAATATGAACCATGAGCTCAATGACACGAATTAAACATTAAAATAAAAAACATAGTCTTTACACAGTTTTAGCAAAATGTATATGAAAATAGAGAAACAGAGATGAATTGTCTTTTTCTCTCTAAATCTATTTGTTTGACCACTGAGGTGGTATTTATAAGTTTACAAGATGAAATATCGACCACTGGAAGGGTCGACCTTCTCTAAAAACAACAAATCACATTTAATATGCCCTAACTGTCGGTGTTCTAGAAATAAGGCAAGCCAATAATCACCTAGCATAACAACCTAAATCGAGTTGTCAGAAGCTTAGTAGCTGGAGGCCACGAGCACAAGAAAAACCCATGTCTCTGATTCGCCCATCGCTGCACATCAATATGCTAACTGCCAAATCACCCATGGCTTTTATGCAGGATGGAGTGTCGGATGGAGTACCAGACTGAGTGCCAGATGGAGTACCAGATGGAGTGTCGGATGCAAAAACAAGCTGTGATTTTCCCCATGACACACAAAATGAAAATTCATTTCCTGGAATCATAAAAATATGTTGAATTTTACTCAAAATCATCACAAAACATGAATCATGCATACCTGGTATGAATCATAGCGATTTGACACAAAAGCTCTTCAAAAACTTCAAAACAGGAAAACACATATACATATTCGGCAAAAAAGGATCTAATTCACGTCATTTCATCAATCATATCATGGGCCCAATAGGTAGCCTATGATGATGCCGCAATCCATTTTTGGTGCAACATGCGATGATCAAGCATCGTCGCACCCCAAGCATTGAGCAAGGTCCGACGATCTCCTTTGACATAGTTTTTAAGGAAGAAAATATAATCCACTTTTCTCATGGAGAAAGTCTCATTTAGTATTCTCAGGGAACATGGAAGTGAGTCATGCAGATATCGTCATTTGATCACTGGGGTGACCAAAATAATGTGTAATAGAATCCCCCCCAAAGTATGAAGTTGTAACTTGTGAAAACTAAAATACTTTGTAGAATGTGTGTGTCGAAAACAAGGAGCGCATTGGTTGGGAACCTGCAAACAATCAAGCATTTGCATAATAATATACCATCTTTTGAGGTAGGAATTCCCATACTCCTACTACAAGCGACTCTAATCATAAGTTTCAAGTGATGCATGGCCACCAAACATACACTGTGGATCCATGTCATCATGATTCAACATAGCCACAATAAATACATTGTGGATCTATGCTCTAAAGAATTCAAATTCATACATAGACATGAGACATACACAGTGGATCTATGTACAAACTTATGAATAATCCATCACAACCTGGACCGATATGGTGAGATCTAGGGTCTTCATCTCCATCGTTATGAAGTACGAATCTCGCCATGTGATTACAAGTGTCGAAGTCGAACATGTTAGAAACCACTTGATTACTAGTCATTAATGAATATCGTTAACAAGTACGAGATAAATGACCATTGATGTCAATGACTCCCAAGGTACTCTAGTACAATCCAACGAATGTGAATGAATGATTTGAAGTTGAACACTCGATGAAATCTTCCAATAGGAGGTCAATGATATGAACCCACTGTTGAAAGTGAGGAGACTTTCCATTGAGGCATGCAGGCTTCAAGGTAATAAATGATTTCTAGGTCTTGTTCCTGGATAAAGAGTTGAATTTGATAGGAAACGACTTGTCACAGGAGGGACTTAATGTATCCCCCATCAATGACATGAAATATGTAACAGATTTGAAGTAAATCAGAGTATGAAGTGATTCAGAACTAACTCAGGGAAGGTCGACATGGTAGAATTTGAAAGACTGCAGATGGTTGACTCGATAGAAGGCTTGTTTAGGTTGGACTTATCTTGAACATATGAACGCCATGACAATTGTCTTCGCACCATTGAATTAATGAGGACCCAACATATGGAATTGTGAATGGTCAAACGAGAGACAAATGGATTTCCCAACCTAGATACAATGATGAAGAGGGGTGTCATGTTCAAGAGTGAATTACTACCACTAACACAGATACATATATACATTTCTTTAGCAATTTTCCCCCACCATTTATGGTGAGTACTTGTTTATTTTTATGAAATCTTGAGGAGGATAACATATGATTGTAATGTAACCTCATCCTTCAGATGAGTCCCTCAGAGTATTTTTAATGAACCCTAGGAAGGAGTGGTTCAGTCCCATATGGTCCTTTCGATGCTTGTTTTACAAGTCCAAATAAAGAAAACTCAGGGGTTTTTCATGTTTAGAGAGTCTGAAAAACACTTAAATAAAACTCAAAATTTTCCTTTTTCGTAAGTTAGTACCACGAGACTGAAAAAAAGATAATCTATCACTCATAAAACTTTTTTCTTCAAATAATTTTATGAGTGTGAAAAGAACAAGGTCGCTCGACTATCTTTTTGTTTTTAGGGAACTTGAAAAGATCTTAAAAGATACTCCATAGGGTTCATTTTCCATATTACCAATGTGAGTCTAAAAAATGATAAAAGGTTACTCGATTACATTCTCATAGTTTCACGAGCGTGCGAAAGAATTAAGACCGTGCTCGGAGTTTTTCATGAAAAATCCTAAAAGTATATATATATATATATAAGAAAAACACAGAAAAATGACAAAAAAATGGAGGATTCATATCAAAAGTCCAGTCCTCAGATCTCTCAACCTATAATAGAGACACTTTTCAAAGTTCATTAGGCTTAGGGCATAGGAAAAAATATTTAAAAATTAATTTAATTTGAAATTGAAACTGTAGAAAGTGAATAAAATAGGTCAAAATGGTTTATTTACCATTTCATTTGTATTTTCACCCAAATAGTGCCAAAACCCCCCTTTTTCTTCCAAATTTCAAGTGACGATTTCGAAGTGCCTTGTGGACCATTTTTCGAACCTCTTTCGTAAAAAGGGTATTCTCCTTCCCCTTTCTCTTTTCATGGTTGAATTTTTCATTTTTAATGGTTTATTGTTTAGTCAAGGGTGATTTTTTAGGGGTTATTGTGCTTTGAGATCATCGCAGGCTCACCCTATCATGAATTGCGATGGTCCCAAATCGTCGCAAGGGTTCCAAAACCAAGTTTCGATGATGTCTCTTTGTGGAAATGAGATCCCTTACGACGATCGCAACTCAAAATTTAGAAAGATAAAAAGAGCTACGAAAACTTCCAACTTTTAAATTTTGATGAATATAATAATCCTTGAATGTTGTTTGGAAGGTTTTCATTGTTCATTATGCTCGAGTGGAGGAAACATGAGCACGGGGAAGAATATTACTTTGTCGGAATTGACCTGGGAACTATCGTGGCACTCCGAGAGTGTGGCTTACTCAAATTTTTCAAAGTTCAGGGCATGAGAGCCCAACCAAGACTATTGGAGTATCTAGTCCACATGTGGGATGTAAATGAACAAGAATTTAATGTGGGTGTGCATACACTCACCTTGGATATTAATGACATTTACTTCTTAACAGGGTTATCTCGTCGAGGCTCTCGGGTATCACTATCGAGAAGTAGAGGTGGTGGAGAACCCATGGACTATTACGTTGCACATCACTGCATACTAGGTATAGAAAATAATAGTGCCAAGGTTTCCATAAGGGATGCTCGATATTTTCCTTTGAGAACTATCCTCTACACCATCACTTGGATGGCAGGGAGTGTGGCTCCTCACATGGATTTACAAAGCCATTTTTCAGTATTCTATAGAGTGTATGGAGCCCCAAGTCTTAAATTGGTTCGAGGGTCTTCTAAAAAACATGAAGAAACAACTGATAAAGTGCAGGAATGGTCGATTGAAAAAAATTGTCTATGGATCTATTTTGGTATCCTTCTTCCTAGAGAGGGTCCATGTCTTATGCCTACAACATGTAGAATGGGGAATACCCGCTCTACAAGATACTCATATGAAAATATGGGTGTATTTGATGGCCCACCATGGTGGCATTCCAATCGTCAAATATGACCAAGCTTTCTTCAAGTGGTTGAGGGATCAACTAATTATGGTTGAGGACTATGCTTATGTCGGGACCGAATTCCATGGAGACCCCGACTTGGAATTACATGAGGGTTCTTAATGGGGAGAGATAGGTAAGAATAATGTTTTCATTATATGTTGTTTTTGGTATTTTAATTATAAAATATTTTTTTTATTTATCTAAGACTAATCAAGTGCTTTCAACAATGCAGATGTGGTGCCTTATCGGCCTCCAGGATCATCACCTATTTAGAGACGTGGAGACATAGACACAGTGGTGGGTTGAGGGGTGGTTGTTGAGGATCTTGAGGAGATCAAACAGAACCTTGATGGATTGACCATGAACATCCCTAACATCACGGTTGACGAGTTACCTCGGTGCTACCAATGCCATACAATTGGCGTATTAGCATCCATTGGTCAACTGCTTCGTTGAGTGGCATGGGAAATTGCTTGTTATACCGAGAAACATCCTTGATTCTTATGTATATGAAGCCATGAGATTCACCATTTTGACATTTTGGTCTTAGGACAAACACTTTTTGTAAATTTTGATGTATTAATATAAAGTTCCTACCAACTTACTTGTCTTTTAAATGTGTGTTTTGATTTATAAATGGTGTAAATGTATGTCTAAAACATAATTATCCAATGCATTTGTTAATGTTTTTAGACATCTAGTAATATGTTGATACTCAATATAATCAAAATGTCTTTCCAAGAGGTAAATTCTTAAGTATACCCGTAACAATGTAGGACTTCAGATGGAATAAACATTACTTAATTGCAACACTACTAGATGTGAATCAAGTCATACAATAAGATGATGAATTCCAAATGAAATGGCGTCAGTTAATAACTCAATAATTGCACTATATTATGCGATATTATTAGTTGCACGACCAAGGAAAACACTATGTAGAATGATCAACTCATTTGTAGGTGCATAGATTTCCCATGCAACGGACTCTAGGTTTTGAGTACTACGACTAACACCATCAACAAATCCGATATAGGGTAGTGAAGATGCCAACATCTGGAAACCAAGAACAAGGAAAGGTAAGAAGCTTAGAGGCAGAACAAGAAATGAAAAAAGAACACACTAGAGTATGATACACTAAAATACAAAGCACTCATGCAAAAAATAAGTACTACTTCAAGTAAAGCCCATTTTTGGGTTCACCCAAAGGAATTGCATCATAATCCACTAGCTCATAAGCCCATTTATCTAACACTCATTTAACGATGTACATGCCATGCCACATGGGATCGAATTTATCGGCCCCTAATAAGTCTCGATCCTATTCGTAAAGGAGAACTAAATCACCCTCAGAAAAAACACGCGTTATGACATGCTTGTTGTACTGAGATTTGACACATTTCTTCTGAGCTTCTATGACTAAAGCAACATCACAACAAATCTCGTCTAATTGCATCAAATATAATAGGTGTTCCTCTTCGACTGAGGTGTTAGGGAGAAGTTCAACAACTAGTTTCAAATATGGGATTTCACATTCAATCGACATAATAAATTCAATACCATATACTAACTGGAAAGTTGTGAACCCTATGGCATATTTAACGAATGTATGATAAGCCCATAATGATGAGAAGAGCATTATGTACCAACTTAACTTGTGAATTCCTATCATCTGTCAAAGCATAGTAGTTAGAACTTTGTTGATTGCTTCAACCTGGCCATTGGCCTGTGGATAGTAAGGGGTTGAGTTTTCATGTCGAAAACCTAACTTATCGATAAGTTCAGACATCATGAAATTTCGAAAATGAATACCATGGTTAGCGGCGATGGCTTGAGGGACACTGAACCTAGTAACAATATGATTGAATATGAACAATGCTGCAGTTTTCCCCGTAATATCAAATGTAGGCATCGTCTCGGCCCATTTAGTGAAATAATCCACGACTATGATAATGTATCCATACCCCCAACCGAGTGAGGGTTACATGTCATGAAGTCAATGCCCCATTTAGCGAATATACCAATGAAAACTATAGTGTAAAGAGGAAAAGGATGTGATTGGATCTTATTGTTATATGTTTGACAAGCATGACATTTCTGAACGGATATAATGCAATCCTTAAACAACAAAGGCCGGAAGTAATCAGCTCGTAAGGTATTTTGGGTAGTGGCATACCTAGACATATGACTTCCACATGCTCTGGAATGAAAACCATTTAAATCTTTCTCAACTTCATAATAGGTTATACATACGTGAAATACGAAATCAATACCACGACAGTAAAGGGTATCATCGAGGATAGTGTATTTACGATCTTGATACCGAACACAACGATGATCTACATGAGAAAGATCAGGATGGAAAGTTTGGTTTTGGAGATAAATGATAATTTCTCCATACAATATGTCATCTTAACTGGTCAGAAAGAGAGACTCATCAGGAAAATAATCCTCTGCCACATTTTCTATCTCAGTGGAGGGAAGGTCACATATCAATTCGAAGAAAACCAAATATTTCTTTGGCTTGGCTCACTCAAACTACAAATAAAACTCCTGGAGAATCACTATCCATTTGGAGTACTTTCCCCCCAACAATTATCATGTAAGGACGTGTTGCATAGGGTTGCAATCGGAAATGATGGTGGTTTTTCATAATAAGATATAATTATGAAAACGTTGAACAACTGCCAAGGCCATTTTATCCACATGCATATATTTGGTTTCAGTGGTCGTAAGAGTCTGACTCAAATAATAAATAACATGTGAATCATGTGAATCATCCTCTTGGACTAGAACCATAGCTATGGTAGATTCTGTAGCAACCAAGTATAAGAAATAATCTCGACTATAATCGGGGGGAAATAAGAGTGGTGTACAGGTTAAGGAAAGTTTCAAAGCTTCAAAGGATTTGTTGGCAATGTCGTCCCATACAAAATCGTGACCCTTCTTAAGAAGTCGAGTGAAAACTTTTGTTATTTCAGCATAATTGGGGATGAATCAAATTAAAACGTTTTCCTTCCCTTGCAAACTTTGGAGTTGGCGTAAGGTAGAAGGAGGAGGCAAATTGATAATATCTTCAACCTTCAAAGGATCCACCCTAATCCCATGTGTAGAAACAATAAAACCAATAAGTTGTCTGGACTCCACACAAAAAACTCACTTATGTGGATTCAATCATATGTGATAATATTGACAGCATAGGAAAATGGCTCATAAGTGTGTCAGGTGATCTTAGCAATACATGGAATGTGTCGGTAAATCATCTAGGTAAGGTTGTACAATGTGCTTAATATCATGGAAAGCATAAGACATAGTTCATTGAAAATTCGCACCATCATTTTTTAGACCAAAAGGGAGTTTTCCGTATATGAAGGTTCCCCAAGGGAAAATAAAATTAGTCTTATGTTGATTCACTGGTAAAATATTGATTTGATTATAGCTGGAGAATCCATCCATTAAAGAGAATATTTTTCTCTCGGCACAATCGTCAACAATCTGATCAACAAAAGGGGTTGGATAATTATCTTTGGGACAAGCCTTGTTAATATCCCTATAATCAACACATACATGGATCATGCCTTGTTTCTTCGTAACTGGAATAAGATTAGACACCCAGTCAGTCAATGCTATAGGGTATACAAAACCGGCTTTAAGAAGTTTTTCAACTTCTAGTTTAATAGCAAGAAATTTGCATGGATGAACTGGGAGAAGTCTTTGTCGAATGGGTTTAGCATTTGGGTTTGTCTTAATTTTGTGTACAACAATATTTGGATCAATTCCAAGTATCTCTTTGTAACTCCATGCAAAAAAGTCACATAATTCTTGGAAAAGAGCCTTGTAAATTCGGATCTCATCAGGAGAACATGAGGCACCGATATGAACATTTTCCATGATTCCAGGTTTAATTGAAATATCTATAGGGATGGAGGGTGAAATATTTTCCAAGTTCCCTTCATACAAAACATCATGTGTTGGTTCAGGAACATGGGAAATAGTAACGATAGTAGACGGATTCAAAATCCATTGGTAACTCGCTATAGTCTTAGGTTCTAGGAAGATGATAGAATGATGATGCCCATCATCCCATCGGATATATTCCATGGACATAACTATCATGATCATCTCATTGGTGTGAAATACCAAGTGAAACAGATCAGGAGATGTATCTAAGAGATAAGGAGGAAGAGGACCTATCGATTGAATAACTTGATAAGCCAATTCCACCGGACTTAAAGGCATTTAGTCGCCATAACGAAGATAATCATCAAAGATAGGTATTATCCAAGGGTCATAAGAATCAAGGGTTTCACAAACAGTGGTTGAGATCATGTTAATCGAAGAGACAAAAGGAAGAGGAACATTGGGTGGTGGAATGGGGAAAGTACCCATTAACGATGAATCTTTTAAAAGACCCACACTAACATTCTCATAACCAGGAGGTGTTTTTGCAATGAAAGGAACGTTACTAGTGTGTGAATCAGAACTAAAGAAAGCAAGTTGATCTACGGTAACAACTTTTTCTTGGTGAGGGAAATGTATCACACGGAAAAGAGTAGAAACAACTGCATGCATAGAATCAATCCAACTATGACCAAGTATAAGGTTGTAATCGAGAGGTGCATCAAACCCCTCAACCTCAACAGTAACCGCTTTGCCTTCTAACGCAATAGATAACGGAGGAAGAACACCATAAGGTTTAAATCCTGTATGATTAAAATCTTTTAGAGTATTGTGTGACTCGGTAAGGGCAGGAAAGCCAATGGATTTCCAACAAGTGACAGACATGACGCAAGTCGAGGATCCTTCATCAACAACGGTTTGACAAATATTCTTATTTTCCACAATGACCTGTATTTGAAACGCTAATTGACGAGGGAGACTTGGAACATGATATTCCAAGTCAAATATTATCAAGTTTGTATCAGTAGGATCAATTCCACCAATATCCTTTAACAGTGCCTTCCGTTGCATAGGACAACTTTGAAGGACTTCGAGAAGTGACATCGCAGAAGGTGCTTATGCAAGATCTTCTACAATGCTGTATTTTTTAGTAGCACGTGCATGGGGGTTAAATGACGAATTACAAGCAATTCCCTTAGGAGGTAGATGAATAACAATGCCCTTGGGAGGTGAAGTCGATGGAGGAGGTTGAACCAATGGAGGTGGTGAATCAACAACTTTCTCTTTAGAAGGAGAATAATCTTTGGCTTGAGTAGTGACTGCAACTTTGTTCTTCTTGGAGTCACCAGTACACATAAGTACATAATATGTGGTAGAGGGAGAATGTTGGTCATGAATGACCAATTGGGCCCATTGTTGAGAAGGAACAGATTGTGACAAAACGATGGGTGTAGAAGGTGTTAGAGGGTCATTTCAAATTTGGTTGTGAAGGGTTCTGAGTCAAGTAGCCAACGTTTTTTGGTTGATTTGGTATGTTACCTTGGAAAGGAGCATTAGACTGAAAAGATTGGCCCTAGGTAGGATTTAGAGAGCCTGGATATGGTTTTACGAGATTAGGGGGTACAAAAGAATTTACTTGAGGAGTTTTCCCCCCAGGTAGTTGTTGATTGCCTTGGAAAGGAAAATTCCAAGGTTGAGATTGTAATCCAAGAGTAGATTTCCCATACACTAGGTTATGACCCCCAACTTGGAGTTTCCCCCCAACTTGAGGTTAGCCTCCAACAGGAATTTGAAAACCAGAAGTGACAAAATGATTGGGTCCTCCAACTTGATCGGGGATACTTGGGCTAGGATGATTAGATACTCTATGTGGAGGTGGAGGAGTAATTCTAGGCCCTTCGGAGAGAACCTAGGTAGCTGTAGGAATGAAACCGCTAGCAGCATTATACCCAGGTGGAATAAAATGATTAGGCCCTCCAGATGGACTCTGGGCAGGATTAGCAATACAAATATTAAGAGCATTGTACCCAGGTGGAAGTGATGGAATTGATCTAGAAGGAAGTTATGTTCCAATAAGAGCTTGAGTTATGACCGAACTTCCAACAGAAACATGTGTAACTTGTGGGACCGCGCTAGAGCTAGTGAGCTGGAAGGGAAGAATTATATGAGAACCAACCAACAATTGGTCTGAAACCATAAAAAAATTATTGTTTATGCCAGTAAAATGAGTTACTGTATAAGCAATGGAATCCATGAGTGTATGTGATGACATAGGTTGATTTGGGTTGATTTCTAGTTTATCAAAAATATCATGTCCCGAAGAGGTGCTCCAAAATGAATGGACAGGGACTGAGCTAAGATTAAAACTTCCAGCAGTATGAACCAGAGTTCTAAACGATTCACTCTGAAAGGATGGATCATCTACACCAGACTCTACTTAAGGTCCAATAGGTATTCTAGTATAGTCTTCAGCAACAATGTCTCCCAATGAGTTTATTCGGAGAAAACGTGGATCTTGTATAACACTCAATAACATATTTACAGGAAGTGTTGATTCTACCAATGGATTAGAACTTCCAATCTTAGAGGATGCATCATTATTGACTACTCCTTAAGGAGAAGGACCCTATGGTGAATTAGGAAGCAAAGGAGTATATTATTCTGGCTCTTTCAGAGGTAACCCTTGCATCCTACGTGAATGATGAGGGTCGATATTGGCTGCACCAAATAAAGAATGAAATAAATCTATGGCCAACTAGAGAAACAAACAACAATCACTAATAAAATCTAGATATCAAACACACAAACAAACCTTCTTATTTTGAAGCCACTAGTTGGTGATGAAATCCAACATCACAAAATCAAGAAAAGAAGGGGTTGGGATAAAGAAGGTGGAAAATTTATGTTGATGACTTGCTTAACAGACTTACACCCTAGTGCAAGCTCCCACACATAATTGTGGGTATACCCTCCAAGGATCCCGAGTGAGTTTGGCCAACGTCGATTCCAGGTACCGTGAAGACTTGCCCCTCCACAGTCACCTTGTGTAAAGACTCTAAAGATATAGGCCACTAAGGTTACCAATTATGACAATGATGCATGGGGAAGGAGTCAACAGTCTGATCCATGCGTAAGGGTAGGGTATCTAAGCCCGAAATATACTCGATAAGGTCCACACAAGATTTTCTTCTCAAGTGACCCCCGATAATATGTGAAATCTCTAAACTAAGACTAACAAAGCACGGTGAGTGACTATGTCGGCCCTAATGCGACCTCATGATTGACCCTTGTCTTAGAAGGTCTTCCCAAGACAAAATGTAGCAAGTGGATTTAAACTCTCCCTATCACAAGATACTATTGTGTGTTTTGATGGTTTGGAGAGTGTGCCTCACAACCTATTCCAAAGCGCTATCCTAGCTAATCTTGGTGTATAAAAGTTATAGAAAATAAAATTTTCTAGGTAGATTTTAAAGTTACGCTGAATTTTAATGGTTGTTGCTTACTCAAAAAGGGAAAACGGAGATGAAACTGATGACGTATTTGACCTTGGCCCAATAAAATGCAAAAATATATGATATGCAATATTTTCGTTCAATGAACTCTAATTACACAAGGGAGAAGGTTTCTCTTTCCAGAGTACAAAAAGTTACAAAGCACAATTTCTCAATCTTTGAATGATATTGATTCCAAACAATCAAAGGTACTAAATTTTCCAATTTTCTCTTTTTCAACAGATATTTGAATGCAAAAATTTCTTATAAAGACTACTAATAGAAGAATAAACTTAAGCCCTTTCCTTTTCAAATCAAAACAGAGATGTAATCCAAAAATAAAGACTTGTCCAAGAAGATCAATGCACTCACAACACTAATTCCCAAACTAAATGCATAATTCAAGCAAAAAAATGAAAAATTAAGGAAAAACTTTTGTCACATGCAAAAAAAAGTTTTTTTCCAATCAACAACAATCCAAAACTCCAAAATCAATAAAAGACTCAAAGAGATCAATAAAAAATTATCTAGCAAGAACTTAGGGGCAAAGCCTTGAGATTATACTCTCTCAATAAGAAGTAAAAGATAAAACTTATAAAGCTTATGAAAAAGACTCTCAATACTTGAGAAACAATCAAATTCAGGCTTAAAGGATGCAAGCCAATCATTCACCAAGAATAAAAGTTCACCTTGAGAAGTAAAGACAAATCTAGGCAAGGAGAAAAACATTGACTATCACTCCAACAATTTGTACAAGAATTGTCGCAGGCTACAAAAGAACATAGTGTGATGATAAAGGATCGTCACAGGATGAAGGAAAAACATAGTGCAACATCGTCTCTGGTTCACACGAGAAGAGTGTGACGATGACTAAACATAAGGAAAAATTGAAAAGAGGACAAAGTTTCTCAATGAACTTTCAGAACCAAGGAGTCAATATGGATCACCCAAAGACTCAAAGAATGAAATTGACCAAAAATAGGCAAGCTAAAAACAAAGAGGAAGAAAAAAAACAAAAGAGGTTGTTCCCCAGTATGGTCACCAACATTGTTATCGAACAAATCGGTAACTCCAGACACAAACTGATCTCCCTAGTTTCAACAAGAAGCTAGAACAAAACAAGGAAGAATACAAGTTTCTCCTTAGATTTCATTGTCATATAAACTAGTTCAGGGAGGGATAAATGAAATACCATTTAAATGATGTTTGATCCTCACTAGTGTCATCCTTGTTGCTCCATATTTGGCTTTGTGGGATGGTGAACCTGGTAAGAAGCACAAACTAACAAAGAGAGAGAACAATTATATATATATTCCAATGAATTCTATGTATAATATAAAGGAGTTATACAATAAAAGTAGAGACACCTTTATAGGGAAGAAATGTATTACTACATTATATTAAATGAAAGTAGATAATATAACCCATGCCTTGATGTTGCAATGTCCCTTCCAATGGCCCTTTGCTTCAACATAGACACCTTTGCTCTGATGTTTTTGATTAAGAGAATTCACAACCTGAATTGAAGAGATAAAGCAAAGCTATCTCAAGTACAATCTACATCAGAATTATTCATGCATTAGCAAGCCTAGTCTTTCCCATGAGATATCCCTCTTTATATAGGGTGAAAGAGGGATGGATGAGGATATTAGGATGATCCTACTAAATTAGAGAAGCGAGTAAGATCCAAACCAATCGGAGGCCACCTCATCTTCTAGAAGATTCCCTTATAGAACTTTCGTGAATTTCACTTTTTTCTCTTGTTTGAGGATCGTCACACCCCATGCACATGCAGCCTATGACGATGTCACAATCCAGTTTTGGTGCAACATGCGATTATCAAGCATCATCGCACCCCAAGCACTGAGCAATGTGTGATGATATCCTTTGACATAGTTTTTAAGGAAGAAAATATAATCCACTTTTCTCATGGAGAAAGTCTCATTTAGTATTCTTAGGGAGCATGGAAGTGAGTCATGCACATATCGTCAGTTGATCATTGGGGTGACCAAAATAATGTGTAACACCCTTGGATACCTATGGGAATATATGGATTATATGTTTGAACATCTGGTGAGTATAGTTATACAATTACACCATGATGCCCCTTTTTCAATAATTTTGTCATGCGATTAGAGATTAACACCTTACTAGGTTTCCTTGTGATACCCCTTAACTCAAATTCCTTTCCTTCCAATGAAAATTTCATGAAAAGTTCTTAAAAACTAAAATCCAATGTTCCCAGTGATTGTAACCATTGGACCCCTAGTACGACATCAACACCACCCATGGGTATAGAAATCATTGGAATATTCATTCCATATCCCCCCATAGTAAGATTGATCTTATGGCATTTTCCTGAGCAATTGATGGTTCCTCCATTTTCAATCATTACTTGAAACTCTAGCGCTGGATACATAAAGAAATTAAGGTCTTTGGCTAATTTACAGTGAATGAAATTATGAGTACTACTAGAATCAATTAGCACTATCACCTTTTTCTTTTGATATATCCTTCGATCTTGAGGGTTTGAGGAGTGTTATTTCCATCCAATGCATGACATGATATGGTGGGAGTCATATCTTCAGAATAAATATCTTCTACATCTTCATATTGAGATGGTTCTTTTTCTTCTTCTTCTTCTTCTTCCTCTTCACAATCTATGTAGAATAATTTATTCTCACTACACTTATGTCCCTTACTGTACTTGTTGTTACAATTAAAGAATAAACCTTTTTATTTTCTTTCCTCCAATTGTTTAGGTGTCAACCTTCTAGGTCGAGGTAGTTTAAAAGAAGAAAAATTATTTCGTCGATAGATTTTAGGGTTGGTCCTTCTAGTAAGCATAGCCAGATTTTTACTTTCAACATTTCTCGCCACCCTGAACACATTCTCGAATGATTTGGGTTCCGAAAGGTGAACCTCATGTTGAATGTTATCCTTTAAAGTTCCTATGAAGACATCAATCAGGTGCTCATATGGAATATCTATTACCTTTATATTCCATCTTTGGAAGTTCTCAATGTGCTATGCAACTAAACCATTTTTCTTGATATTTATCAATTGGTTGAAGAAGGTATTGCTCCTTGTATCCTCAAAATCCCCTCACACTCTACAATCTCACTCATCTGGTCAAGTTTTACCATTTCTAGGCACATTTATCCTTGTTTGGGTCATTTTCCCTGACTTGAGGCATCTCTCCCTCACCCACAGGTCGTAATGCATCCATACAGGTCATACAAAACCCCTCTCTCCCTCTCTGGTCGATAAAATTAAATGTTGGCTATCTCCCATTAATTGTTGGCTGATTTGGATATTACATCAATTGTTGGGTGCTCAAATTCGACCCTGGGTGATTCTATCAGTTGTTGGTACATTTTCTCACATACATAGAGTTGTATGTGGCCTTACAATCACTTTGGGATTCAAATTATTCTTGGTTGGTTTATTAAATTCCCCCATAGGCTATGCGTTACTCTTTACCTTTCTAACCGAGCAATTCCATGAAAGACTGGGTCGTTTAGTTTTGTGTTGAGTGAATCCATGCAAGATTGGGTTGATCACCTTCAATAGAGAATCTTGGTTCAAGAATTTTGTTTGCAGAACATTGCCATTCTTAAGGAGTAATGAAACATTGTCTAACCAGTGAGATATCAAGTTGGTGCATCAATACTCAATTGTGAGAATGGTGGTGTTTGAGGTCTCTCAAGAGAAATATTCATTTCAACTACAATTGATTTTCATCTATGGCATATTGGTTCACTCACACTATGTGTTTTACCTTATTCTTCATTATCACATTCTTGTATTCTTCACAAGATTTAAGTGAGGGTCATATTCATTGGTGCTATAACCTATCTATGTAAGTCTACCTAGCAAAAGAGAGGTTTCAAAATCTCCCATGAAGAATCCTAACTAGGCCTCAATAGATAGCAAGGATTTTTTTTGGGTAGTGAACAATCACACAGTAGAGAGGAGCCAAGAAATCAAGAATCATAGGCTTCCATGCTTGGCAGTTTTCACTTATACACTCTGCAATAATCGTACAAGTATCTAACTTGTAAGGTTTGAAGATGCTTGTTGGAAAATAGTATGGTAGGTTAATAGCATAACCTAACATTGAAATGAGCTAAAAAGCTTTGGAGAGAAATCCTCACAACAATACACTCCACTTCAAATAGAGCTAGATACCTAACATTTATTGGAATATTGACAACCAAGGTTTATTTTGCCATTGCATAGTCGTCTGACTTCTTGTATGTAGTTTTTGTAAGTGAGGGAGCCAACGAGTCAAACTAGAGTAAAGGTTGTGCATAAAATAAGTCTTGCAACCATCAGAAGAACATAAAACCTTGTACATGGAAGAGCACAAAGGTTTAGTGGCCTTTCCAAAAACATAAAACTTTGTACAAGACTAAGAGAAAAAACATATTTTACATTTTCACAAAATATTTTTATTAGTAAATATATTAAGTTATAAATCCCTTATTTATGGATCAATATTTTCTTTACCTATAATATTTAATTTTATATTTATAAATATTAAATTTTTATTTTTAATATAGATAATAATAATAAAAAATTGTCACATGTAAACTTATTGCCATTGTTTTTCATAAGCTTATGCTTGTTTTATTATTCCCTGCCCTTCGGGCTAGGGAGTATGTTTTTCATAAGCTTATGCTTGTTTTATTATTCCCTTCCCTTCGGGCTAGGGAGTATTAGTAATGGGTTCACATTGTTATATTAATTACTGCATGAAAACCAATGAAAACACAAGATTTTAACCAACGTTTTAATCGATCCATGAAATTCTTGATCTCACATTTTCCTTTTTACCCTAAATTTTCAGTTTGGCGTCCTATTTGGCCTCTTCCCGAGGCATAGTGCAAAGTCTATCATTTGATTCCGGAGGCATAGTGCAAAGTTTATCGTTTGAAACTTAGTAAATGATCAGTAAATGAAGGTGTGCATCTCTTGAGGTGAACTAATGCTATATCTAGAGATAGCATTAGTTTGTTAACATTTAATGTTTACTCTCTTCACTCCCTTTCTTGAGTCTGGTTAGGTGTTCAGTCAGGTTCTTGAGTCAGGTTATGTGCCCAATGTAGAGGCTGAACACCATGCTTGTAAAGACACACAACCACCCTCATATTTCTTCTTTACCTTTTTCACCTACTCAAATTGCCTTTCATGTTCTCAAACTTCCTTTCATGTTCTTCCTTGTAGATGAATCCCCAACATCAAGCTTCGGTCTGCTCATCGCAATTTCCTGCTCAACCATTTTCTTGTCAGGTAGAGTTTCCTTTTTCGTTGCTTCTGTCTCTAGCTTTTTTTTTTCAAGAAATTTTTTTCTCAAATTTATATAGAGTATAAATTCGTTTACAAGAAAACTACAACGAGCTTGAAATGTTGTCAAAACGCACTAGCATTGAGGACCAATACAATCAAAGACAGCAAAGCTGTGTAGTAGACTAGGCGAGCAATGCTGGAGGAAGACTGGAGCGAGACTCAAGTTATCAATCTTTCCAATGGCTGTCCGCAAATCTACTGCAAAGAGGGACAACCATCATCGTTCAAAAATATTAATGGAGGAAATGGGACTCTCTATCCCACTATCACAGTGGTAGACCAAGAGTCTCCCTACCACTTCATTTAGGGCCCTCATTGAGAGAGTGTCCGCTTCCCTATTGTGTGATCTAGGAATGTGGTGGAAGTTGATGTCGGAGAAGTGGTAGGAAAGTTTCCGTGTTTTTTGCATCCAGCCCTCGATATGGATAGCGCCAAACACAGCGAGGCCGATTTTTGTGTGGACCACAAGGAAAAACAGTCTGAGATGGAGAAGCTGCTCCAGGTAAAAGAAAGAGAATAGTGCTTGAGCAGAAGAATCCAGACCTCTCTAGTAAAAGTGTAGTGAACTAGGAGGTGGTGGATATCCTCGGAAGCTTGACAGCAAAGTAAGCAGATTCCAGGGCCTTCCCAGCCTCTCCGACGAAGCGCATCCCATGAGAGAATTCTCTCTTTTCGAGCGAGCCAGATGAAGAGTTTCATTTTGAGGGGGACTTTTCAATTCCAAATCTGTTGTATCCACGAAATATCAGCTCCAATGTTTAGCTGTTGCAAGAGGGCGGCATATATGTTTTTTACTGAAATGATGCCCGTGGCATCCCCACCAGCCCACGGTAATACATCTGGAATAGAAGTCAGTGAGACACCTGCGCTTTTGAGAGTAGTGATAAATTGATTCCATTCAGTGGCACACTGTCCGCTAAGGGAAAGATCATCGCTCCCCGCCCAATCGTCCGGAAGAGAGAACTCGCCCGTCATAACACAAGCCTATACAAGGAACAAAATATTTAAAGACTGGAGTTGCGATCTCAGCGAAGGCGAGAGAAATGATAGGTCTCCCAATCCGAGGATCCTATCCCTGCCGATGAGAATCTCATTACCCACTCCACGTTTCCACCGGAGCCAGTGTAGAATCACCGACGATGATGCAACCAGGCCTTTCCAAAACGGAGAAGCCCTCTTCAGCAGGAACGATGATTTTCGTAGCCAGTTGTGGAGCGGCAAGGAGCCCATATACTTATCTAAGATGATTTGGTGCCATATGTTGTCGTGAGTGACATCTCTCTAGAAGGAATTTGCCAGGAGGGCCAAGTTGAAAGTGGAAAGATTCTTGAGACCCCAACCCCCTGCCCTCCGAGGCTTTGACAGGGTTTGCCAGCTACAAAGATGAAGACAGAGTTTGCAAGCTTGACCACTCCACAGAAAATTAAAAGATAGCCTTCAAAGAATAATAATTATCTTATTTGGAATCCGCTCAAGAGTCATCCAGTAGACAACAAGGCTTTCCAACACTGATTTAACCAGGATAAATCATCCGCCCAAGGACAGCCATTTGTTGCACCAAAAACCAATTTTTCTCTAAAAAATAACCACTAGCCATCGCCAATCTCCAGGAAATGAGGCTCCCAGCTTCAACTGGAAACCAAGATATCTGAAGCCTTCACTTAGATTTATAAAGGTGAAGGGGATGGCGTATTTAAGGCAAAGGAGTTCGACATCAGTTAGACCCCAGTAGTGGACAGAGGATTTGAAATGATTGATGGATAAACCTGAAATAGAGCAGAAGAGCTAGAGCACCTCTTGAATAACTAACCATTCCTCTGGATCAACTTTTGTCATGAGAAGAACATCGTCAAAAAAGATAAGGTGGACTATCTTGATGAGATTAGATACCTTTATGCCAGAAATGTGGTGCTCGGTAAAGCTCTTAGAGAGGAGAAGGCTAAGGCTTTCCATTATCAAGATAAAGAGATAAGGGGAGAGTGGGCATCCCTGATGTAGCCCCCTCTCTCCTTTGAAGAAGTTAGTAGCCTCACCATTGACCAGCACTGCAAAATTAGTGCTGGTAACACAAGATAGAATCCAATTATTAAACTTGTCTCCAAAGCCCACTGAGTGTAGAATTAGTCTCAGAAAATCCCAATCAATGCAGTCAAATGCTTTCTTGAGGTCTAGTTTCATGACAAGTGCCTTTAAGTTTTTCTGCTTGATGTTGTGGATGCATTCATGGGCTGCTCCAATAGCATCCTGGATTCTTCTGCCCTTCAAGAATCCCAGTTGCTCTGCAAAGAGACTCCTTCCAAGAAATGGCTTGATTCTGTTTGAAATGACTTTGGAGACTACCTTATAAATGAGGTTGCATAGGGAGATCGGTCGGTAGTCATTAAAGGTGAGCGTGTTGTTTTCTTTCGGAATCAAGACTAGGAAAGTAGAATTTAGTCTTCCAGAGATATTTCCTCTAATACGAGTGTCCTCCACCATCTATAGGAGATCCATACCTACAAGATCGAAGAAAAAAATGAAGAACTCTGATGTCCAGCCATTAGGCCCAGGGCTCCTCTCTGTTTTGAAGTGAAAAAGAATGTCTTTAAGCTCAGCAAGATTGACAGGTTTGTAGAGGTCCTCGACTTCAACTGCAGAGACTAATTGAGGGAATAGTCTGGCTGTAGCAACCTTTTCCAGGAGGTTGTGAGTGCTAGTGGCTTTGTATTGTTGGGAAAAATGTGAGACGGCCTCATCCTTAATGGCCTCCTGCCCATGAATAAAATCGACCCCATTGCTTTTTATAGACCAAATTAACTTTTTGTTTCTATTATAACTAGCCAGTTTGTGGAAGTATTTGGAGTTTGAATCTCCGCTCTTCAACCATGTTGCACGGCTACGAAGTCGCGGACAGTTTTCCTCTGCGCGCAATATGGAGTCTCTATTAGATTTTAGATTCTAGCAGCTTAAGTCTATCGGACTCCTCCACGGTCAAGGCAGAAGTGGCAGAATAGAGGATGAGTTTGGATATCTCAATCTCCAGCAAGAGTAATCAGGACTGCTCAACCGATTTTTTTCCCAGGTACCAAGATTTTGTCTTAGATTTTAGGACTCTTGGTTTCCAAGTGAGTCGAAGATGAGGGTTTTCTTCAATTAGAAAACGAGGATCCGTCCAAACCGATTTGACTAGATCAGTGTAGTATGCTGATGTAAGCCAAGCGTGGTTGAATTTGAACGGGGGCGGTTGGTGTAGCTCAGTAAGCCTCAGCTGGAGGAGGATAGGGGCATGGTCGGAAAAGAAGGGGAACTCCACCCACGAGGACGGTAATCCTGAAGATGACAAGTAACCATCTGCAACAAGGAAATGATCTAGTCTTCTGGCGATTGCATCTGGACCAGTCCTTCCATTTCTCCAAGTAGGGGCCAGACGGGTCAGCAGGACATCAATCAGATTGTTAGAGGCGAATAACTCTCTGTAGTAGGCTTCAGTAGGACCTGGCAAGTGGAACCTCCCCAGGTTTCGTCGGCAGAAAGAATGATGTTTAGATCTCCGCCTATAATGAGATTTGGTATGGAAAGAATACTGTTGTCTGCCAGATGTGTCCAGAACGACAGTCTTTCCAAGCAGGGGTCGTAGATGTTTAGTAACACCATCTCCAACTTTGTAGCTAAGCATCAGCCTAATAACAGTATGCCCCCGCTCGACAGGAAGGGTCTCAGCTCAAAAAGACTGGGGTCACATGCCACTGGCAAGCCACTGGAATTTCCTATAGAGTTTACCGCCGCAGTAACCCACGAAGAACGAAATTGGTGCACGAAATCTCTAGCTTTTTGATCAGCCGAGAGGGTCTCTTGGAGAAAGATAATATCAGGCTTCGTTCGCTCTAGCAATCTTCGGAAGGAAGCAGCCTTGAGGGTGCCTCCGATCCCTCGAATATTTAAGGAGAGCACTATCATTACTTAGATCGTGCCAAGGCCTTCATTTCTCTAAGGGCCTTACCATCCCGAGTGGGAATGATAGAAGTAGATTGCTGAGAGCTAAGAAGATCCTTCTTCTTTCTGGAGCTTTGTGTCTGAAGAGGGGAGAGTTCGGTTCCAATGCCTCGCGACCAGGCATAAGCCTTGAAATTTTTTTGTTGTGGGTTTGATGTGCTGGCCTCTGCAGTAGGAGAAATAAGTTCCTTACCTCGATAAACAGGCAACAGTGAGTTGAAATCCGGGAGATAGGAAGAAGATGAAGTGGGGTTCAGGGCTGACTGGAGATTTAAATCAGCATCATCTTCCGACTGACTATAACCGGGAAGCACCGGTGGGGAAGCTTCCAATTCCAAAGAGAAAACAGGGGAGCTTGGTAGCATGGCCGGGAGTGAAGAAGGAAGGAGGGGCGAGCCAAGGGAAGAGTCGGGAAGCTGTGCAGTTTCCGCAGTAGACGGAAGAGGGCTATGAGATGAGGGGGCAATCAAGGCTGGTGAAGAGGAGAACGTGGCTTCAGGGGAGGGAGACCCTGCACTGCAGGAGGAGGAGAGCCAATGGAAGCAATTAATGGTTTCCTTCTTGGCTGCAGAAAGTGAAAAAAAGAGGGAAGGACATATCTGCTTCAGCTTATGCATCGGTGGTTCAGCTTGCCCAGGTAAGAGAATAGAGGGAGGGTTGGGAGACGGATCCAAGTAGGCAAGGGAAGGGTCGGCTTCCATGTAGTCAGGAGGATTTAGGTGGAGGTCAACATCTTTAGAGGAGGTGGTTGAAAGCTTACCCGGACAAGTTCGTCGGAGATGGTTGGGTTCTCGACAGAAGTTACAACGGAAAGGAAGCCCGAGGTAGTTCAAGTTTTGAAGAAGCTTTCATCCTCTCCATTCGATTTCCATCTTTTCCGGCAGTCTTGCAGTAATGTCCATCTCAACCAGTGTTATGCCCATTTTCCTCACTGGACTGGTTAGTGACTGTGTGTCGAGAGTGATAAACTTGCCAAGAGCGTTGCCTATAGCTCTTAAGGCTCCTTCGTTCCAGAGGTGAAGTGGAAGGCCTGGGAGAAGCACCCATAGGTGTCTGAGTTGGAAGAAATCAATGTCCGGGTTGAAGGCCAGTCTCCAGCGCTTGAGCATAAGGCTGCTACCACCGTAGGCCCAAAAGGAAGAAAGTAACAGAGAAGCATCCTCCAGTGATTTACAGTTAAAACAAAACCAACCTTTTTTAAGGTAGAGGACTTCCGGTGTATAACCTAAGAGCGGTAACCACATTAACTTTATCCAGTCCTCTAGAGGCTGGGTACTCAATTTTTTGTAGGAAACCCGTCCCACCAGTGCGCAGGTGGACATCTTGCAAAGGTCCTCAAGACCCACTCCGTCGCCCAGCACCAAACGCGTTGATCTTCTGTTTGACTTCCACACCTTTCGGCTATGGGGAGCTCTGCGAAAATCAGTGGGGATGCTTGGAGTGTCCTGGAGGGAAGGTCGACTATCTCGAACATGAGATAGAGAGGAGTTGGAGGCAGGGGGGGGCCTGTCAGGGACAGGTGGAGCACTGATCGGTGCACTGGTTTCTGTCAGTGGAGGAGGATCAAGTGCAACGGGGGACACGGCGGGAACAAGAAGAATATTTGAAAATGATGGCTTGGAGGGAAAAGTATGCTGGTTGTTTGTAAGGGAGTCCGCTTTATCAAATAGGCCCTCCTGTTTCCAGATGATTTCATCAGAAGGCTTCATCAGAAAGTCTGTTAGTAGGTCCATGTTAAAAACTTTGCGAATAAAGCAGGTCCACTTGTAAGAGACACAACAGCGAAAAGAGGTGAGTGCAGGGGTCAGTGGGAAGAGTGCGAAAGTGTGGACCGACAGGTTGTATGGGAAATCATTGATGTTCAGTGAAGGCAGGGCCAAAATCAGGGAAAGCAGCCCTATCGGTCAGCAGCTGGACAAGAAGACAAAAAGGGTAGAACCGTCACAACGCAGAAAGCTTCTATGAGCTAAACGGTAAGCTAAACTATGAAACCAGAACCAATCAGCGCAGGGAGGAAAAGGTTTTGTCAGCAGTTGTGAAGCGAACGATGACCCGCAGCCCCGTGAGAGTCTCCAGGGTTGATCTGGGGGATCAAGAAATCAGGAAAATAAGGAAGGGAAGGATCCTGTTTCGCCTGGTTCTCAAGGTTCGCCTACCATGGATCTCCATGGAGAGACTTTCAAATTTCAATGGAGAGACTTACGAGTAGTAAGCTTCTGTCTCTAGCTTACTCTGCTACTTATACTATGAATTACAGTTTTGCTACTTGCTACTTGAGGTAGTGTTGTTGTAGGCTCTATTACCTTTGCTACTAGAGGATCTGGAACTAGGCGTTATGTTGTCGCCGCTGGGTAGTGGGAAAGCTGGTAACGAGGCTTTCACGACCCTCGTTCCTACAGCTACCATGTACAGGCCTGTGTAGAGCATGGCCGCTTGTACAACCTTAGGATGCTCGCAATCTTTCCCTACTCAACTCACTGTCTGTCGTCGTATACTACTTCATTCCTCATAATATATCCCTCCCGTCTGAGAAGCGTTTCCGGAGCGCGAATGATATAAATAATAGATATGACTGCAAATAGGAGTACGAACAAACCTTAAATCTTCGGGTCAATTTCGAGCAAACCAATAACTGTTTATTTATCCTAACCTCTTGATCATATGTATCTTATCTTGTTTACTCTTACTTAACCCTTTCTTTCGCAAATCCGATCAGTACTTCCCTACAAGTGCTTGCTTGCTGGCCGAATCGAAAAACTTGTTCTTGCCTCAACTATGTTGTTCGACATATTCCGTTGGTTCAGCTAGGTCCTCTCACCGAAGGACCATTACGCGTGCTCCGTGCTCAGATCCTGAATCGGTTTGCTGAGATCCAATAGTTGCGGATTCAAAGGGTTGATATCGCAGTGAAGGTGCCAGATGGTTCTTGAACAAAGACTGAGGCCCTTCGGACGAAAACTGTCTTAGGAAGGGCGAATTCCCCCACA
>SNQJ01S0048168.1:27556-37638 GCA_010110895.2 Picea sitchensis | reverse complement strand
AGGTTGACATGATATTAAAGAAAAATGGTTGTGTTGTTCAAAGTCATCCAACTGCTGATGGATTTCTCTCAAACTTCGAGTTCTCTGATTTTGTGGTTCAGAGAATGATTCTCTGCTGGAAGTTAAGGTATCCTGAGAATTTTCAGGTTGTCTTTGTACTTGCAATCTTGGAAGAATAGTTTGAGGTATTCACTGTCCTGAATTTTCTGCGTTTTCAGAACTTGGCAGCAATGGATTTTGACTGTCCATTTGCTAATTTTCTGAATCATTCCAGAATTGATTTTCCATAAATTTTACATCTCTGCTGAGAATGAGTTTCTTGGTGATTGGATTGTAAAGTCTATAAGATTTAGATGTTTCACTATATCTAATGAAAATACATTTCTCACTTATGTCATCAAGTTTCTTCCTTAATTCAGAATGTATGTGAGCGTATGCTATGCATCCGAATGTCCTTAGATGCGCAACATTGAGCTTTGTCCCACTCCATGCTTCTTGAGGAACTTTCATCTTTAGACATGTGGTTGGAGATCTATTTAGGAGATAAACTGAGCAGGCTACTGCTTCAGCCCAAAAAGTATTTGACAAACTTTTCTCTTTGAGAAGTGTTCTTGCCATATTCATTATTGTCTGAATTTTCCTTTCAGCCACTCCATTTTGTTGTGGAGTATACTTGGTTGTTGTTTGCATGGTAATGCCTTGTGATTTGCAGAAATTTGCAAATTATCTGGAGTTGTATTCTCCTCCTCCATCTGATCTGAGTGCTTTGATATATTTTCCACTCTGTTTTCAGCTTCTGCCTTGAATTCTTTGAATTTTGCAAAAGTTTTAGACTCGTGTCTGAGAAAATAGATCCATATTTTTCTGCTAAAATCATCAATAAACGTTAGAAAATAAAAGATGCCACCTATGGACTCTGTTTGCATTGGTCCACATAGGTCAGTGTGAACAAGTTCAAGATGTTGTTTGGCTTGATTAGAAGACTGTAGAAAACTAGTTCTCTTATGTTTTCCAAGTATGCATGACTCACATGGGGGAATGTGTACTTTAAAGATGGGAAGACCTTTGACCATGGAGTGCTTCTGAAGAAGACTTAGACTCTGAAATGATAGATGTCCAAATCTTGTATGCCAAACCATTGTTTCATTTAGGGTAGATGCACTCTGTGCATATGGTTGAATCAGATTTGTAGTTCTGACTGTAAGGGGAAACATCCTATTCGAAGTCATATGGATTTCAGAAATCAATTTTCTGCTGGGGTTTTTGTCATATATTTTGCAAGATGCTCCCTCAAAAAGTACCTTATAGCCATGTTCAATGAGTTGTCCTACACTTAGCAAATTATGTTTCATATCTGGAACATGATAGACATTGCTTATGTCTTTCTTTACATTCTGTTTAGTAAGAATAGGAACAGTTCCTTTTCCTTGAACTTTGACTAAGTAATCATTTCCAAGTGTAATATTAGATGAGATTGAAGAATCAATGCATGAAAGTAAATCTTTGTTACCTGTCATGTGATTGCTGCATCCACTATCCAGCAACCAGAGATCTTTAGGTTGTTGTTCAGTCTTGTGGCACGAAAGAAACATACCTCATGATTTTTCTCCCATGTTATTTGACACATGTTCTCTGCCTAAGAGTTGATCTACCTGCTTCTTCCTGCATTCAGATTCACAGTGCCCATTATTCTTGCAGTAATAGCATTGTATGCTTGATTTCTCATTTGATCTTCTCCCTCTGCCTCTTTGAGGCTGCAAATTCTGATGTTGATTTTGTACTCTGTGTTGATTCGGTTGTTGTTGTCTGTGTCCTCCACTTGAATGAGGATTTCTATGACTGCTCCCTCTACATTGGTGATCTCTGTTTCTTCCTATGCCTCTCCCTCTGCTGAAGGAGAATTGAGTTTTGAAAGAATTGGAGATTGACTCGTCTGTGAGATGCAGTCTGGTCTCATGTGTCACCAGAGAACCAATTAGTTCATCTGTTGAAAAACATGACAGATCCTTGGATTCAAGGATTGTTGTTACAACCATTTCAAATTTCTTTGGTAAACTTCTGAGGATTTTCTCAACAATTCGTTGATCAGTGATGGTTTCACCAGTCAATCTGATCTGGTTTATGATGCCCATGACTCTGGTCATGAACTGATCCACATTTTCAAACTCTATCATCCTTAGAGTCTCGAATTGTGTCCTCAAGGTCTGCAATTTAATTGTTTTGACCCTATCATTTCCTTGGTAGGAAGGTTTAAGGATGTCCCAGGTCTGTTTTGAAGTACCAGCGCCTGTGATTTTTGAAAAAATCGAGTCATCCACAGAATTTTGAATCCAAAATTTATCTTTATTTGCTCTGTGTCTCTGCGTTGCTTGAGCAATTTTCTGTTGATTAGTCATGGCGGACAGGTCTGCTGGATCTGGTTCCACATATCCATGATCCACTGGATCCCAACACTCTTGTGCTTGCAAGAAGGATCTCATCCGAAGAGACCAAAACTCATAGTTCTTTCCAAGAAGAATCAGACCCTGATTTGGTCCTAAATTGCTAGACGTCGCCATGTTATTTTAAAAAAAATTGTAAAAAAAAAAAAAAAACAGAAGGAAATTTCGTATTTACCTGTCTCCCGCACGTAAAACTAGGTCTCTTGCTTTCTTGCAGTGATTTCAGAACTCCATTAGATGAGACCTTTGAACTTTCCAACTTCCGATTGCCGAAACACCCAACAACGGTCTACATCTTCTTGTGATCTGATGGTCCAAATCCCTTCGGGATTTCACGATTCGTTACTTCGTGAGTTTAGAACTCTTGTCCCAGAGTTTCTGAAACTGCGAACGCCGAAATGTCAATTTGTCGAAATGGTGTTAACTTCATTTAGCCCCTTGGGCTATACCTCTGGTCCACATGACCTCTCTTGATAAGACTGCAGTCCCTTTCAGGGTTTCGCGACTCAAACACGTGACCTCTTGGTCTCTCGACTCCTGAAAAGCCGATTCCCGAAATGCCGATGGCCTTCGCTTGCAGGACTTTCCCCGAGGGCCTAGATTGTTGCCATGTGTGCCCTCAAGATCGACGGTCCTCGTCGTTTCGTGATTTCATGACTTGCAACTCCAAATCCTCTGGCAACTTGAAACCCCGGTAGTCGAAATACCAATGATTTCCTCGATCTCTGCCACGTGTCCGAACGAATGGACGGCTGTGATCTTTTTGGGATTTCGAGACTTTCTCCGTGGAGTGCTGTGACCTTTCGTCAACAATACCTCCGATATCCCGAACTATGAAATGTCGAAATGATGGCACTTGGATCTACTGCCACCTATCCTCTGAGATGGATGACTCACAATCCTCTTGGGATTTCACGATTTGTGATGTCGGGATTTCGCGTATCAGAGTTTTGGAGAGAAGTCTCCTTCGCTCGTCCAACTCCCGATCCCTAATTTCGCGATGGGATAATATCGATGGCTCATGATCTTTCGCGATCCAACAGTCCAGAATGACTCGTGATTTCGCGATTCGCAAATTCTCACGATAGTCTTCTGACCTTTACACCTTGCGAGTCAGCGAAATGCCGAGATCTCGCCACGTGTCTCTTGATGGATGGTCTAGATGATTTTGGGATTTCGCGACTTCACAAGTCTAAATTTCTCCTGTGCACTCCAGAGGACTAAACCTCGTGCACTTTCTTGCTGATCCAACTATTGTCGGTCCTCTGCACAAGATCTAACGGCTAAAATTCTTTTGCCTTTTCCGCGCTCTCTTCATCCCTTCTGAATTGGATTTCTGCCTCGGATATGTTTGCATGGAAGAATCTTATGACCACGATGGTTGTTATTTGAACCTGATACGCGTTCTTTAATGCCTTTGCAAGGACTTTCTTCTACGGAAGAAAAATTCGTGAATCTTTCAAAGATTTGAAAGAATTTCAGGAGTTCTTTGTTCTCTGCTGCAATCTTTGACAGATTTGAGCGATTTCCGAAATTCTTTAAACACTTCCTGTTTCTACAACTATCTTTCATGAATTTGAACAAATTCTTTGAATTCTTCAAGAGTTCCCGCCTCCTGCAGCTCTTCTTCGTGAATCTTTGATGATTCTTTGAAAATTGAACAAGAATCTTTACTATTTCTTCCTTCTCAGTCTCTGCTTCCTTTTCGTGTTTCTGCTCCTTGAAACTTTCGAGCGTAGTACGCTCTGCAACCTCGCATGAGCTTCTTATGCTGATCTTTTGAGCATATGACGGTCTGCTTCCTCGTGGAAGTTTCCTGCGAGGATCTTTTGAGAGAATGACGGACAACTCTCCAAGCCTTGTGAAAATTCTGTGTCAAATGCTCTCAAGATCCGTGTAAGTTCTGCGCTATTTGAGGATCGTGTTGCTCTCCAGCCTGTGTGAAGAGGCTTACTACTGAAGCTCTGATACCATGATAAATTGTGAAGCAATAAATGCAGAGAGAAAGAATAGAACAGAAAACAGTATATTAGAATGTAAGAAGAAGAGTACAAAACGAGTACATGAAGAAGTTAATGAAGAAGTAAGTAAGTAAAGGGAAATAGATGAGCTAAATAGGCTCAAGCAAAACAAGAATAGAAAGTACAGCTGTCCAGGACAGCTGGCAGTGTACAGTCAGCCTGTTGAGGTTACATTATATTTAACAGAGAGGACCTAGCTAAACTAGCGGAATATGTCGAACAACATAGTTGAGGCAAGAACAAGTTTTTCGATTCGTCCATCAAGCAAGCACTTGTAGGGAAGTACTGATCAGATTTGCGAAAGAAAGGGTTAAGTAAGAGTAAACAAGATAAGATACATATGATCAAGAGGTTAGGATAAATAAACAATTATTCCTTTGCTTGAAATTGACCCGAAGATTGAAGTTTTGTTCGTACTCCTATTTGTAGTCATATCTATTCTTTCTATCATTCGCGCTCTGGAAATGCTTCTCAGACGGGAGGGATATATTATGAGGAATGAAGTACTATATGACGACAGACAGTGAGTTCAGTAGGGAAAGATTGTGATCATCCTAAGGTTGTACAAGCGGCCATGCTCTACAGAGGCCTGTACATGGTAGTTGTAGGAACGGGGGTCATGAAAGCCTCTTTACCAGCTTTCCCACTACTACCTCTACCAACGGCCACAACATAACGCCTAGTTCCAGATCCTCTAGTAGCAAAGGTAATAGAGCCTACAACAACACTACCTCAAGTAGCAAGTAGCAAAGCAAGTAGAAAAACTGTAATTCATAGTATAAGTAGCAGAGTAAGTTAGAGACGGAAGCAATGAAAAAGGAAACTTTGCCTGACAAGAAAATGGTTGAGCAGGCAATTGCGATGAGTAGACCGAAGCTTGATGTTGGGGATTCAACTACAAGCAAGAACATGAAAGGCAGTTTGAAAGGTAGTTTGAGAACATGAAAGGCAGTTTGAGTAGGTGAAAAGGTAAAGAAGAAGTATGAGGGTGGTTGCTTGTCTTTACAAGCATGGTGCTCAGCCTCTGCATTGGGCACATAACCTGAATCAATAATCTGACTGAACACCTAACCCTACTCAAGAACCCGAGTGAAGAAAGGGAGTGAAGAGAGTAAACATTAAATGTTAAGAAACTAATGCTATCTATCGATATAGCATTAGCTCACCTCAAGAGATGCACACCTTCATTTACTGATCATTTACTAAGTTTCAAACAATAGACTTTGCACTATGCCTCAGGAATCAAACGATAGACTTTGCACTATGCCTAGGGAAGAGGCCAAATAAGATGCCAAACTGAAAATTTAGGATAAAAAAGAAAATGTGAGATCGAGAATTTCATGGATCGATTAAAACGTTGTTTAAAATTTTGTGTTCTCATTAGTTTTTGTGCAGGAATTAATATAACAATGTGAACCGATTATTAATACTCTCTAGCCCGAAGGGCAGGGACTAATAAAACAAACATAAGCTTATGAAAAACAATGGCAATAAGTTTACATGTGAAAATTTATTATTATTATTATCTATATTAAAAATAAAAATTAAATATTTATAAATATAAAATTAAATATTATAGGTAAAGAAAATGTGATCCATAAATAAGGGATTTATAACTTAATAGATTTACCAATACAAATATTTTGTGAAAATGTAAAATATGTTTTCTCTCTTAGTCTTGTACAAAGTTCTATGTTTTTGGAAAGGCCACTAAACCTTTGTGCTCTTCCATGTACAAGGTCTTATGTTCTTCTTTGTTCTTCTGATGGTTGTAAGGCTTATATTATGCACAACCTTTACTCTAGTTTGACTCGTTGGCTCCCTCACTTACAAAAACTGCATACAAGAATTCAGGCAACTATGCAATGGAAAAATAAACCTTGGTTGTCAATATTCCAATAAATGTTAGGTATCTAGCTCTATTTGAAGTGGAGTGTATTGTTGTGAGGATTTCTCTCCAAAGATTTTTATCTCATTTCAATGTTAAGTTATGCTATTAACCTACCATACTATTTTCCCACAAGCATCTTCAAACCGTACAAGTTAGATACTTGTACGATTATTGTGGAGTGTATAAGTGAAAATTGCCAAGCATGGAAGCCTATGATTCTTGATTTCTTGGCTCCTCTCTACTATGTGATTGTTCACTTTCCAAAAAAAATCCTTGCTATCTACTGAGGCCTAGTTAGGCTTCTTCATGGGAGATTTTGAAACCTCTCTTTTGCTAGGTACACTTGCATATATAGGTTATAGCACCAATGAATATGACCCTCACTTAAATCTTCTGAAGAAGACAAGAATGTGATAATGAAGAATAAGGTAAAACACATAATGTGAGTGAACAAATATTCCATAGATGAAAATCAATTGTAGTTGAAATGAATATTTCTCTTGAGAGACCTCAAACATCACCATTCTCACAATTGAGTATTGATGCACCAACCTGATATCTCACTGGTTAGACAATCTTGCATTACTCCTTAAGAATGGTAATGTTCTGCAAACAAAACGCTTGAACCAATTTCCTCTATTGAAGGTGATCAACCCAATCTTGCATGGATTCACTCAACACAAAAATAAATTACCCAATCTTTCATGGAATTGCTCGGTTAGAAAGGTAAAGAGTAACGCATAGCCTAGGGGGAATTTAATACACCAACCAAGAATAATTTGAAGACCAAAGTGATTGTACGTCCACATACAACTCTATGTATGTGAGAAAATGTACCAACAACTAATAGAATCACCCAAGGTCGAATTTGAGCACCCAACAGTTAATGGGAGATAGCCAACATTTAATTTTATCGACCAGAGAGGGAGAGAGGGGTTTTGTATGACCTGTATGGATGCATTACGACCTGTGGGTGAGGGAGAGATGCCTCAAGTCAGGGAAAATGACCCAAATAAGGATAAATGTGCCTAGAAATGGTAAAATTCGACCAGATGAGTGAGATTGTAGAGTGTGAGGGGATTTTGAGGATACAAGAAGCAATACCTTCTTCAACCAATTGATAAATATCAAGAAAAATGGTTCAGTTGCAGAGAACATTGAGAACTTCCAAAGATGGAATATAAAGGTAACAGATATTCCATATGAGCACCTGATTGATGTCTTCATAGGAACTTTAAAGGATAACATTCAACATGAAGTTCACCTTTCCGAACCCAAATCATTTGGGAATGTGTTCAGGGTGGTGAGAAATGTTGAAAGTAAAAATCTGGCTATGCTTACTAGAAGGACCAACCCTAACATCTATCGACAAAATAATTTTCCTTCTTTTAAACTACCTCGACCTATAAGGTTGACACCTAAACAATTGGAGGAAAGAAAATAAAAAGGTTTATTCTTTAATTGTAACAACAAGTATAGTAAGGGACATAAGTGTGGTGAGAATAAATTATTCTACATAGATTGTGAAGAGGAAGAAGAAGAAGAAGAACAACAAGAACCATCTCAAGATGAAGATGTAGAAGATATTTATTCTGAAGATATGACTCCCACCATATCATGTCATGCATTGGATGGAATTAACACTCCTCAAACCCTCAAGATCGAAGGATATATCAAAAGAAAAAAGTGATAGTGCTAATTGATTCTAGTAGTACTCATAATTTCAGTCACTATAAATTAGCCAAAGACCTTAATTTATTTATGTATCCAGCGCTAGAGTTTCAAGTAATGATTGAAAATGGAGGAACCATCAATTGCTCAGGAAAATGCCATAAGATCAATCTTACTATGGGGGAATATGTAATGAATATTCTAATGATTTCTATACCCATGGGTGGTGTTGATGTCGTACTAGGGGTCCAATGGTTACAATCATTGGGAACATTGGATTTTAATTTTTAAGAACTTTTCATGAAATTTTCATTGGAAGGAAAGGAGTTTGAGTTAAGGGGTATCACAAGGAAACCCAGTAAGGTGTTAATATCTAATGACATGTCAAAATTATTGAAAAAGGGGCATCATGGTGTAATTGTATAACTATACACATTATATGTTCAAACATATAATCCATATATTCGCATAGGTATCCAAGGGTGTTACACATTATTTTGATCACCCCACTGATCAACTGACGATAGGTGCATGACTCACTTCCATGCTCCCTGAGAATACCAAATGAGACTTTCTCCATGAGAAAAGTGGATCTATGTCAAAGGAGATCGTTGCACATTTCTCAATGGTTGGGGTGCGACGGTGCTTGATCATCGCATGTTGCACCAAAACTGGACTGTGACATTATCATAGGCTACCTGTGCATGGGGTGTGACAATCCTCTAACAAGAGGAAAAAGTAAAATTCACGAAAGTTCTATAAGGGAATCTTCTAGAAGATGAGGTGGCCTCCGATCAGTCTGGATCTTACTCATTTCTCTAAATTAATGGGATCATCCTAATATCCTCATCCATCCCTCTTTCACCCTATATAAAGAGGGATATCTCATGGGAAAGACTAGGCTTGCTTATGCATGAAGAATTCTAATGTAGATTGTACTTGAGATAGCTTTGTTTTATCTCTTCAAGTTAGGTTGTGAATTCTCTTCATCAAAAACATCAGAGAAAAGGTGTGTGTGTTGAAGCAAAAGGACATTGGAAGGGACATTGCAACATCAAGGCATGAGTTATATTCTCTACTTTCATTTAATATAATGAAGTAATACATTTCTTCCCTATAAAGGTGTCTCTACTTTTATTGTATAACTCCTTTATCTTATACATAGAATTCATTGGAATATATATATCATTGTTCTCTCTCTTTGTTGGTTTGTGCTTCTTACCAGGTTCACTATCCAACAAATCCAAATATGGAGCAGCAACGATGACACTAGCGAGAATCAAACATCGTTTAAATGGTATTTCATTTATCCCTCCCTAAACTAGTTTATATGACAATGAAATCTAAGGAGAAACTTGTATTCTTCCATGTTTTGTTCTAGATTCTTGTTGAAACTAGGGAGATTAGTTTGTGTCTGGACTTACCGATTTTTCCGATAACAAAATTGGCAACCATACTGGGGAACATCCTCTTTTGGTTTTTTCCTTCCTCTTTGTTTTTAGCTTGCCTATTTTTGGTCAATTTCATTCTCTGGGTCTTTGGGTGATCCATATTGACTCCCTGGTTTTGAAGGTTCATTGAGAAACTTTGTCCTCTTTTCAATTTTTCCTTATGTTCGTTCATCGTCACACTCTTCTTGTGTGAACCAGAGTGACGATGTCGCACTATGTTTTTCCTTCATCCTGTGACGATCCTTTATCGTTGCACTATGCTCTTTTGCAGCCTGCGACAATTCTTGTAGAAATTGTTGGAGTGATAGTCAATGTTTTTCTGCTTGCCTAGATTTGTTGTTACTTATCAGGGTGAACTTTTATTCTTGGTGAATGATTAGCTTGCATCCTTTAAGCTTGAATTTGATTGTTTCTCAAGTATTGAGAGTATTTTTCATAAGCTTTATAAGTTTTATCTTTTACTTCTTATTGCAAGAGTATAATCTCAAGGCTTTGCCCCTAAGTTCTTGCTAGATAATTTTTTATTGATATATTTGAGTCTTGTATTGATTTTTGATTTTTGGATTGTTGTTGATTGGAAAAGAACTTTTTTTTGCATGTGATTTTT
>SNQJ01S0048168.1:0-27543 GCA_010110895.2 Picea sitchensis | reverse complement strand
TTTTGCTTGAATTATGCATTTAGTTTGGGAATTAGTGTTGTGAGTGCATTGATCTTCTTGGACAAGTCTTTATTTTTGGATTATATCTCTGTTTTGATTTGAAAAGGAAAGGGCTTAAGTTTATTCTTCTATTAGTAGTCTTTATAAGAATTTTTTGCATTCAAATATTTGTTGAAAAAGAGAAAATTGAAAAATTTAGTACCTTTGATTGTTTGGAATCAATATCATTCAAAGATTCAGAAATTGTGCTTTGTAACTTTTTTTATTCTAGAAAGAGAAACCTTCTCCCTTGTGTAATTAGAGTTCATCGAACGAAAATATTTTTTTTTTTTTAAATAAAAAGGGAGGAGCCTGCTGTCATATATTATCAAAAAACTGTATCAGAGTGTACATAGTCCAAAGTCTTAGCAAACCAAAATGCTGTCGGAATCCGGAAACAAGCATAGGTATATAGTTAGAACAACTGTAAACTAATGGCACCTGTCCTACCCATAGGAAACCAGGCCAGGTGCCTTAAGTCTAAATTAACATAAAACATAAGCATAAAACTAAAAAACCGTAGCATCATGAAAAACCTAGGGGATTGGTGACCTATGACCATAAGACTTCCGTGCTGGAGAGAAAGGGAAGACATCCAGAAGCGCGTCCAGCCGCTGGCCCATGATGTGGGCACGATACTCCAGGTCAGCCATGTGGCCCCGGAGCTCAAACACCAAGGCCAGGTGCTCCTCACGGAGAGAGCCACGCAGGTCATCACCTTCAGCTTCGGGCGTTCTACTCTTCACATCATCCTGCCACCCTTCCTTTCCCGTCGCACATCCAGTAGCAACTTCAGCTTCCAGGTCCGGCCAAGGAACTTCTTCTACAATGCAACCAGGAGGATCATCATCCAAGCCCAGATTGAGAATGCCTTCTCCCCTGCCAGACCGCCCTGTATCGCAAGGCGCCCCCAAGGTCGGCAAATCTGCCAGAGTCGGGTCCTCCTCAACAATGCAAGCTGGGTACAGCTGCTCGTTGCTGCCCTCCAACATGACAGTATCCATGGTTCCACGATCGATTTCCTTTTCAGCAATGTCTGAGAGCTGAACCTTCTCCTCTTCGCGAGTCTTCTTTCTCAACAGGGAGGAAGCTATGACCAGAGCCCGTTCAAGATTTTCCCTGCGCTGTTGTTGTTCCTTGCGAGCATACCAAGCAGAACCATGTCGAGGCGTTCCGCGCTTCCGAGTCATGTTGCAGAGCGCTCTCCGAGGAAAACACACAGGCTGAGACGAGGGCGGAAGCCAATTGAGAGCACAGGCAGAGGGACTTGCCTCAAATTCCCACGGAAGGATGGTGTACCAGGGCGCCAGGAGCACGAAGCTACACCAGCACCTCCAGACGCAGAGCAGAGACGAGACCGGAGCAAGGAAAAACAAATAATCAAACTGCCAATTCCCATGGTTGCCCTTAACTTTACACTCGCCAAGATCGTAAATACTCGCTCGCGGGATGAGTCCATCCATCGCAGAGCTGTAATGGCTGACCAGCATCCGTAATGGGTGTTTATGGAGGACTGCCTCCAACATTTAATCTCCGGCCTTGTGCGAGGCCAGTTGGCGCGCCTTCGCCACCTGTCACCCCATACGGGGCCATCGAACGAAAATATTGCATATCATATATTTTTGCATTTTCTTGGGCCAAGGTCAAATACGTCATCAATTTCATCTCCGTTTTCCCTTTTTGAGTAAGCAACAACCATTAAAATTCAGCGTAACTTTAAAATCTACCTAGAAAAAATTAATTTCTATAACTTTTATACACCAAGATTAGCTAGGATATCACTTTGGAATAGGTTGTGAGGCACACTCTCCAAATCATCAAAACACACAATAGTATCTTGTGATAGACAGAGTTTAAATCCACTTGCTACATTTTGTCTTGGGAAGACCTTCTAACACAAGGGTCAATCATGAGGTCGCATTAGGGCCGACATAGTCACTCATCGTGCTTTGTTGGTCTTAGTTTAGAGATTTCACGTATTATTGGGGGTCACTTGAGAAGGAAATCTTGTGCGGACCTTATCGAGTATATTTCGAGCTTAGATACCCTACCCTTGTGCTTGGATCGGACTGTCGACTACTTCCCCATGCATCATTTTCATAATTGGTAACCTTAGTGGCCTATATATTTAAAGTCTTTACATGAGGTGATTGTGGAGGGGAAAGTCTTCACGGTACCTATAATCGACATTGGCCAAACTCACTCGGGATCCTTGGAGGGTATACCCACAATTATGTGTGGGATCTTGCACTAGGGTGTAAGTCTGTTAAGCAAGTCATCAACGTAAATTTTCCACCAACTTTATCCCATCCCCTTCTTTTCCTGATTTCGTGATGTTGGATTTTATCACCAACTAGTGGCTTCGAAATAAGAAGGTTTGTTTGTGTGTTTGATATCTAGAATTTATTAGTGACTGTTGTTTGTTTCTCTAGTTGGCCATAGATTTATTTCATTCTTTATTTGGTGCGGCCAACATCGGCCCTCACCGTTCACGTAGGATGCAAGGGTTACCTCCAAAAGAGTCGGAATAATATGATCCTTTGCTTCCTAATTCACCAGAGGGTCCTTTTCCTGAAGCAATCAATAACGATGCGTCCTCTGAGATTGGAAGTTCTAATCCATTGGTAGAATTAACACTTCCTGTAAATATGTTATTGAGTGTTATACAAGATCCACGTTTTCTTTGAATAAACTCGTTGGGAGATGTTGTTGCTGAAGACTATGCTAGAATACATGTTGGACCTTATGCAGAGTCTAGTGTAGAAGATCCACCCTTTCAGAGTGAATTGTTTAGAACTCCGGTTCATATTTCTGGAATTTTTAATCTTAGCTCAGTCCCCGTCCATTCGTTTTGGAGCACCTCTTCGGGACACGATATTTTTGATAAACTAGAAATGAACCCAAATCAACCTATGTCATCACAAACACCCATGAATTCCACTTCTTATACAGTACCTCATTTTACTGGCATAAACAGTAATGTTGTTATGGTTTCAGACCAGTTGTTGGTTGGTTCTCATATAATTCTTCCCCTCCATCTCACTAGTTCTAGCGCGGTCCCACAAGTTACGCATGTTTCTGCTGGAAGTTTGGTCATAACTCAAGCTCCTATTGGAACACCACTTCCTTCTATATCAAGTCCATCACTTCCACTTGGGTACAATTCTCTTAATACTTATATTGCTAATCATGCTCAGAGTCCATTCGGAGGGCCTAATCATTTTATTCCACCTGGGTATAATGCTGCTAGAGATTTCGTTCCTACACCTACATAGGTTCTCTCTGGAGGGCCTAGCATTCCTCCTCCACCTCCACCTAGAGTATCTAATCGTCATAGCCCAAGTATCCCCAATCAAGTTGGAGGACCCAATCATTTTGTCACTTCTGGTTTTCAAATTCATGTTGGAGGCCAATCTCAAGTTGGGGGGAAACTCCAAGTTGGGGGTCATAACCCAGTGTACGGGAAATGTACACTTGGATTACAATATCAACCTTGGAATTTTCCCTTTCAAGGCAATCAAAAACTGCCTGGGGGGGAAACTCCTCAAGTAAATTCTTTTGTACCCCCTAATCTTAGAAAACCATATCCAGGCTCTGTAAATCCTACCTAGGGCCAAGCTTTTCAGTCTAATTCTCCTTTCCAAGGTAACATACCAAATCAACCAAAAAATGTTGGCTACTTGACTCAGAACCCTTCACAACTGAATTTGAAATGACCCTCTAACACCTCCTACACCCGTCGTTTTGTCACAATCTTTTCCTTCTCAACAATGGGCCCAATTGGTCATTCATGACCAACCTTCTCCCTCTACCACATATTATGTACTTATGTGTACTGGTGACTCCAAGAAGAACGAAGTTGCAGTCACTACTCAAGCCAAAGATTATTCTCCTTCTAAAGAGAAAGTTGATGATTCACCACCTCCATTGGTTCAACATCCTCCATCGAATTCACCTCCCAAGGGCGTTGTTATTCGTCTACCTCCTAAGGGCATTGCTTGTAATTTGTCATTTAACCCCCACACACGTGTTGCTAAAAAATACATTATTGTAGAAGATATTGCATAAGCACCTTCTGCGATGTCACCTCTCAAAGTCCTTCAAAGTTGTCCTACGCAACAAAAGGCATTGTTAAAGGATATTGGTGGAATCAATCCTACAAATACAAACTTGATATATTTGACTTGGAATATCATGTTCCAAGTCTCACTCCTCAATTAGCATTTCAAATACAAGTCATTGTGGAAAATAAGAATATTTTTCGAATCGTTGTTGATGAAGGATCCTCGACTTGCGTCATGTCTATCACTTGTTGGAAATCCATTGGCTCTCCTGCCCTTACCGAGTCACACAATACTCTAAAAGATTTTAATGGTACAGTATTTAAACCTTATGGTGTTCTTCCTTCATTATCTATTGCGTTAGAAGGCAAAGCGGTTACTATTGAGGTTGAGTGGTTTGATGCACCTCTCGATTACAACCTTCTACTTGGTCATAGTTGGATTGATTCTATGCATGCAGTTGTTTCTACTCTTTTCGGTGTGATACGTTTCCCTCACCAAGGAAAATTTGTTACTGTAGATCAACTTGCCTTCTTTAGTTTCGATTCACACACTAGTAGCGTTCCTTTCATTGCAAAAACACCTCCTGGTTATGAGAATATCAGTGTGGGTCTTTTAAAAGATTCATCGTTAATGGGTACTTTCCCCATTCCATCACCCAATGTTCCTCTTCGTTTTGTCTCTTCGATTAACATGATCTCAACCACTGTTTCTGAAACACTTGATTCTTATGACCCTTGGATAATACCTATCTTTGATGATTGTCTTCGTTATGGCAACCGAATTCCTTTAAGTCCGGTGGAATTGTCTTATCAAGCTATTCAATCAACAACTCCTCCTCCTCGTTATCTCTTAGATACATCTCCTGATCTATTTCACATGGTATTTCACACCGATGAGATTATCATGATAGTTATGTCCATGGAATATATCCCATGGGATGATGGGGATCATCATTCTATCCTCTTCCTGGCACCTGAGACTATAGTGAGTTACCAATGGATTTCAAATCTGTCTACTGTTGTTACTATTTCCCATGTTCCTGAACCAACACATGATGTTTTGTATGAAGGGAACTTGGGAAATATTTCACTCTCCATCCCTCTAGATATTTCGATTAAACCTGGAATCATGGAAAATGTTCATATCGGTGCCTCATGTTCTCCTAATGAGATCTGAATTTACAAGGCTCTTTTCCAAGAATTCTGTGAAATTTTTGCATGGAGTTACGAAGAGATACTTGGAATTGATCCAGATAATGTTGTACAAAAAATTAATACATACTCGGATGTTAAACCCATTCGACATAGACTTCTCCCAGTTCATCCACGCAAATTTGTTGCTATTAAACTGGAAGTTGAAAAACTTCTTAAAGATGGTTTTGTATACCCTGTAACATTGACTGATTGGGTGTCTAATATTATTCTGGTTATGAAGAAACAAGGCATGATCCGTGTATGTGTTGATTATAGGGATATTAACAAGGCTTGTCCCAAAGATAATTATCCAACCGCTTTTGTTGATCAGATCATTGACGGTTGTGCCAGGAGAAAAATATTATCTTTAATGGATGGATTCTCCAGCTATAATCAAATCAATATTTTACCAGTGGATCAACATAAGACTGCTTTTATTTTCCCTTGGGGAACCTTCATATACCAAAAACTCCCTTTTGGTCTAAAAAATGCTAGTGCGAATTTTCAATGCGCTATGTCTTATTCTTTTCATGATATTAAGCACATTGTACAACCTTACCTAGATGATTTACCGATGCATTCCATGTGTTTCCAAGATCACCTAACACACTTACGAGCCATTTTCCTATGCTGTCGATATTATCGCATATGATTGAATCCACATAAGTGAGTTTTTTTTTTGGAGTCCAGATGAATTCTTGGTTTTATTGTTTCTACACATGGGATTAGGGTGGATCCTTTGAAGGTTCAAGATATTCTCAATTTGCCTCCTCCTTCTACCTTACGCCAACTCCAAAGTTTGCAAGGGAAGGAAAACATTTTAAGTTGATTCATCCCCAATTGTGCTAAAATAATGAAAGTTTTCACTCAACTTCTTAAGAAGGGTCACGATTTTGTATGGGACGACATTGCCAACAAATCCTTTGAAGCTTTGAAACTTTCCTTAACCTGTACACCACTCTTATTTCCCCCCGATTATATTTGAGATTATTTCTTATACTTGGCTGCTACAGACTCTACCATAGCTATGGTTCTAGTCCAAGAGGATGATTCACACGATGAACATGTTATTTATTATTTGAGTCAGACTCTTACGGCCACCAAAACCAAATATATGCATGTGGAGAAAATGGCCTTGGCAGTTGTTCAAGTTGTTCAACGTTTTCGTAATTATATCTTATTATGAAAAACCACCATCATTTTCGATTGCAACCCTATGCAACACATCCTTACATGACAATTGTTGGGGGGCAAGTACTCCAAATGGATAGTGATTCTCTAGGAGTTTTATTTGTATTTTGAGTGAGCCAAGTCAAAGAAATATTTGGTTTTCTCCGAATTGATATGTGACTTTCCCTCCACTAAGACAGAAAATGTGGTAGAGGATTATTTTCCTAATGAGTGTCTCCTTTTGATCAGTTAAGATGACATATTGTATGGAGAAATTATCATTTATATCCAAACCCCAAACTTTTTTCCCTGAACTTTCTCATGTAGATCGTCGTCGTGTTCAGTATCAAGCCCGTAAATACATTATCCTTGGTGATACCCTTTCCCGTCGTGGTATTGATTTCATATTTCACCTATGTATAACCCATTATGAAGTTGAGAAAGATTTAAATGGTTGTCATTTTGGAGCATGTGGAAGTCATATGTTTGGGTATGCCACTGCCCAAAATACCTTACGAGCTGATTACTTCTAGCCTTTGTTGTTTAAGGATTGCATTATAGCCGTTCATAAATGCCACGCTTGTCAAACATATAACAATAAGATCCGATCACATCCTTCTCCTCTTTACCCTATAGTTTTTGTTGGTATATTCGCTAAATGGGGCATTGACTTCATGACATGTAACCCTCACTTGGTCGGGGGTATGGATACATTATCGTAGTCGTGGATTATTTCACTAAATGGGCCGAGATGATTCCTACATTTGATATTACGGGGAAAACTATAGCATTGTTCATATTCAATCATATTGTTACTAGGTTCGGTGTCCCTCAAGCCATTGCCACTGACCATGGTATTCATTTTCATAATTTCATGATGTCTGAACTTACCGATAAGTTGGGTTTTCGACATGAAAACTCAATCCCTTACTATCCACAGGCCAATGGCCAGGTTGAAGTAATCAACAAATTTCTAACTACTATGATTCGACGGATGATAGGAATTCACAAGTCAAGTTGGCACACAATGATCTTCTCATCATTATGGTCCTATCAGACGTTTCTTAAATATTCCATAGGGTTCACAACTTTCTAGTTAGTATATGGTATTGAAGTTATTTTGCCGATTGAATGTGAAATCCCATATTTGAAACTAGTTGTTGAACTTCTCCCTAACACCTTAGTTGAAGAAGAACATCTATTGTATTTGATGCAATTAGACGAAACTTGTCGTGATGTTTCTTTAGTCATAGAAACTCAGAAGAAATGTGTCAAATCTCAGTACAACAAGCATGTCATAACGCATGTTTTTTCTAAGGGTGATTTATTTCTCCTTTACGAACAAGATCGAGACTTATTAGGGGCCGGTAAATTCAAGCCCATGTGACATGGCCCGTACATCGTTAAACGAGTGTTAGATAAGATGGCTTATGATCTAGTGGATTATAATGCAATTCCTTTGGGTGAACCCATAAATGGTCTTTACTTGAAGAAGTACTATGCTTAAAATATTTTTTGCATGAGTTCTTTGTATTTTAGTGTATCATACTCTAGTGTGTTCTTTTTTCATTTCTTGTTCTGCCTCTAAGATGCTTACCTTTCCTTGTTCTTGGTTTCCATATGTCGGCATCTTCGCTACCCTATATCAGCTTTGTTGATGGTTCTAGTCATAGTACTCAAAACCTAGCATCTGTTGCATGGGAAATATATGCACCTACAAATGAGTTGATCAGTCTACACAGTGTTTTCCTTGGTCGTGCAACTAATAATATCGCGGAATATAGTGCAATTATCGAGTTATTAATTGACGCCATTTCATTTGGAATTCATCATCTTATTGTACGACTTGATTCACATCTAGTAGTGTTGCAATTAAGTAACGTTTATTCCATCTGAAGTCCTACATTGTTATGGGTATACTTAAGAATTCGCCTCTTGGAAAGACATTTTGATTATATTGAGTATCAACATATTACTATATGTCTAAACAAATTAACAGATGCATTGGATAATTATGTTTTAGACAGACATTTACACCATTTATAAATCTAAACACACATTTAAAAGACAAGTAAGCTGGTAGGAACTTTATATTAATATGTCAAAATTTACAAAAAGTGTTTGTCCTGAGACCAAAATGTCAAAATGGTGAATCTCATGGCTTCATATACATAGGCATCAAGGATGTTTCTCAGTATAACAAACAATTTCCCATGCCACTCGATGAAGCAGTTGACCAATGGATGTTGATACACCAATTGTATGGCATTGGTAGCGCCGAGGTAACTCGTCAACCGTGATGTTAGGGATGTTCATGGTTAATCCATCAAGGTTCTGTTCGATCTCCTCAAGATCCTCAACAACCACCCCTTGACCCACCACTGTGTCTATGTCTCCATGTCTCTAAATAGGTGATGATCCTGGAGGCTGATAAGGCGCCACATATGCATTGTTGAGAGCACTTGATTAGTCTTGGATAAATAACAAAAACATTTTATAATTAAAATACCAAAAACAACATATAATGAAAAAAATCTTCTTACCTATCTTTCCCCACTGAGAACCCTCATGTAATTCCAAGTTGGGGTCTCCAAAGAAGTCGGTCCCAACATAAGCATAGTCCTCAACCATAATTAGTTGATCCCTCAACCACTTGAAGAAAGCTTGGTCATATTTGACGATTGGGATGTCGCCATGGTGGGCCATCAAATCCACCCATATTTTCATCTAAGGATCTTGTAGAGAGGGTATTCCCCATTCCACATGTTGTAGGCGTAAGATAGGGACCCTCTCTAGGAATAAGGATACCAAAATAGATCCATAGACATATTTTTTCAATCGACCGTTCCTGCACTTTATCAATTGTTTCTTCATGTTTTTTAGAAGACCCTCGCACCAATTTAAGACCCGGGGCTCCATACACTCTATATCATACTGAAAATGGATTTGTAAAGCCATGTGAGGAGCCACATTCCCTTCCATCCAAGTGATGGTGTAGGGGATAGTTCTCAAAGGAAAATCTCGAGAATCCCTTATGGAAACCTTGCCACTATGATTTTCTGTACCTAGTATGTAGTGATGTGCAATGTAATAGTCCATGGGTTGTCCACCACATCTACTTCCGGATAGTGATAACTGAGATCCTTGACGAGATAACCCCGTCAAGAAGTAAATGTCATCAATATCCAAGGTGAGTGTATGCACACCCACATTAAAGGCTTGTTCGTTGATGTCCCACATGTGGACTAGATACTCCAATAGCCTTGGTTGGGCTCTCATGCCCTTAAATTTTAAAAATTTGCGTAAGCCACACTCCCGGAGTGCCACGATAGTTCCTGGGTCATTCTCGACAAAGTAATATTCTTCCCTATGCTCACGTTTCCTCCATTCAAGCATAATGACCAATGAAAACCTTCCAAACAACATTCAAGGATGATTATATTCATCAAAATTTAAAAGTTGGAAGTTTTCGCAGGTCTTTTTATCTTTTTAAATTTTGAATTGTGATCATCGCAGGGGCTCTCATTTCCACAGAGTGACATCATTTCACCCTAGTTGTTGAACCCCTGTAGCGATTTGGGACTGTCACAATTCATGATAGGGTGAGCCTGCGATGATCTCAAAGCGCAATAACCCCTAAAAAATCACCCTTGACTAAAAAATGAACCATTTAAAATGAAAAATTCAACCATGAAAAGAGAAAGGGGAAGGAGAATACCTTTTTTACGAAAGCAGTTTGAAAAATGGTCCACTAAGCACTCTAAAATAGTTACTTGAAATTTGGAAGAAAAAGGGGGGTTTTGGCACTATTTGGGTGAAAATACAAATGAAATGGTAAATAAACCATTTTGACCTATTTTATTCACCTTCTACAATTTCAATTTCAAATTAAATTAATTTTTAAATATTTTTTCCTATGCCCTAAGACTAATGAACGTTGCAAAGTGTCTCTATTATAGGTTGAGAGATCTAAGGACAAGACTTTTGATATGAATCCTCCATTTTTTGTCATTTTTCTATGTTTTTCTTATATATATATATATATATATATATATATATATATATATATATACTTTTAGGGTTTTTCATGAAAAACTCTAAGCACAGTCTTAATTCTTTCTCATGCTCGTGAAACTATGAGAATGTAATCGAGTAACCTTTCATCATTTTTTAGACTCACATTGGTAATATGGAAAATGAACCCTATGGAGTATCTTTTAAGCACTTTTCAAGTTCCCTAAAAACAAAAAGATAGTCGAGCGACCTTGTTCTTTTCACACTTGTAAAATTATTTAAAGAAAAAAGTCTGATGAGTGATAGATTATCTCTTTTTTGGTCTCATGGTACTAAATTATGAAAAATAAAATTTTGATTTTTATTTAAGTGTTTTTCATACTCTGTAAACACGAAAAACCCCTGAGTTTTCTTTCTTTGGACTCGTAAAACAAGCATCGAAAGGCCCATATGAGACCGAACCATTCCTTCCTAGGGTTCGTTAAAAATACTCTGAGGGACTCATCTGAAGGATGAGGTTACATTACAAGCATATGTTATCCTCCTCAAGATTGCATAAAAATAAAGAAGTACTCACCATACATGGTGGGGGGAAATTGCTAAAGAAATGTATATATGTATCTGTGTTAGTGGTACTAATTCACTCTTGAACATGATACCACTCTTCATGATTGTATCCAAGTTGGGAAATCCATTTGTCTCTCATTTGACCATTCACAATTCCATATGTTGGGTCCTCCTAAATTCAATGGTGCGAAGACAATTGTCATGTCGTTGATATGTTCAAGAGAAGTCCAACATAAACAAGCCTTCTATCAAGTCAACCATCTGTAGTCTTTCAAATTCTACCATGTTGACCTTCCCTGAGTCAGTTCTGAATCACTTCATACTCTAATCTACTTCAAATCTATTACATATTTCATGTCATTGATGGGGGATACATTAATTCCCTCCCGTGACGAGTCTTTTCCTATCTAATTTAACTCTTTATCTAGGAACAAGACCTAGAAATCATCTAGTACCTTGAAGCTTGCATGACTCAATGGAAGGTCTCCTCACTTTCAACAGTGGGTTCACATCATTGACCTCTTATTGGAAGATTTTATCGAGTGTTCAACTTCAAATCATTCATTCACATTTTTTGGATTGTACTAGAGTACCTTGGGAGTCATTGACATCAATGGTGATTTCCCTCGCACTTGTTAACAATATTCATTAATGACTAGTAATCAAGTGGTTTCTAACATGTTCGACTTCGACACTTTTAATCACATGGCTAGATTCGTACTTCATAATGATGGAGATGAAGACCCTAGATCTCACCATATCGGTCTAGGTTGCGATGGAGTATTCATAAGTTTGTACATAGATCCACTGTGTATGTCTCATGTCTATGTATGAATTTGAATTCTTTAGAGCATAGATCCACAATGTATTTATTGTGGCTATGTTGAATCATGATGACATGGATCCACATTGTATGTTTGGTGGCCATGAATCACTTGAAACTTATGATTAGAGTCACTTGTAGTCTAAGTATGGAAATGCCTACCTCAAAAGATAGTATATTATTATGCAAATGCTTGATTTTTTGCAGGTTCCCAACCGATGCACTCCTTGTTTTCTACACACACATTCTACAAAGTATTTTAGTTTTCACAAGTTACAACTTCATACTTTGGGGGGGGATTCTATTACACATTATTTTGGTCACCCCGGTGATCAAATGACGATATCTGCATGACTCACTTCCATGTTCCCTGAGAATACTAAATGAGACTTTCTCCATGAGCAAAGTGGATTATATTTTCTTCCTTAAAACCTATGTCAAAGGAGATTGTCGCACCCTGCTCAATGCTTGGGGTGAGACGATGCTTGATTGTCGCATGCTGCACCAAAAATGGATTGCAACGTCATCGTAGGCTACCTTTTGGGCCTGTGATATGATTGATTTAATGACGTTAATTAGATTATTTTTGGCCGAATATGTATATGCGTTTTCCTGTTTTGAATTTTTTTTGAAGAGGTTTTGTGTCAAATTGCTATGATTCATACAAGGTATGCATGATTCATGTTTTGTGATGATTTTGATTAAAATTCAACATGTTTTTATGATTCCAGGAAACTAATTCGCATTTTGTGTGTCACAGGGCAAAACCACAACTTGTTTTTGCATCTGACACTCCGTCTGGTACTCCATCTGGCACTCAGTCTGGTACTCCATTCGACACTCCATCTTGCACAAAAACCATGGTTTTTGCTTGTGCTCGTGGCCTCCAGCTACTGAGCTTCTAACAACTTGATTTGGGTTGTTATGATGGGCGATTATTGCCTCGCCTTATTTCTAGAACACCGGTAGTTAGGGCATATTAAATGCAATTTGTTGTTTTTAGAGAAGGTCGACCCTTTCAATGGTCGATCTCTTAGCTTGTAAACTTATAAATACCACCTCAGTGGTCAGAAAAATAGATTTAGAGAGAAAAAGACAATTCATCTTTGTTTTTCTATTTTCATATACATTTTTCTAAAACTGTGTAAAGACTGTGTTTTTTATTTTAATGTTGAATTCGTGTTATTAATCTCTTGGTTCATCTGTGAAGATTAGCCACAACTTGTTGGGGGGGGCACCAATAGTCTGGGTGAATATCCAATTAGTTTTCTTGTGATATGAGTAGTGTAGTTGTCATTTTATTCATTTCTTGTACATGAGTTTTTTATTATGCTTATTTACTATATAACTTGTTGTTTATAATTTAATTAGTTTAGTTCAGTTTTACAGGTTATTATGGAGGCTATTGTTAATATGAAATGATCTGTTAGTTGACAAGAGATAATATTGCAAGCTTATATACTAACCCTGTGTGTAATTAGATGATAGATTAGATTTTCTTTATGCTGAAACAAAGTTTAAAACAAAGTTTAAAAATAGAGTTGCAACAGAGTTTCTAGTTCTTGGTTTCTTTGGCAAGTTTTGGTGGATGGATAGTTGTTAGTTTGCTTATCTAATTGTTGTTTAGTTTTTCTCATTTAATTGTTAGTTAGTTTTCTTGTTTTCATATGCTGAAATAGTATTTAATTTTTGTTTTATGAGTATTTCCTCTTTTGCAATTTGAATTGTTAGAATAGAATTAGTTCAGTTTATTTTCATGAAATTTCCTTTTCTAGATTTAGGTTGAAATTTCAATTCGAAGTTGATTATTGAGTTTATTTTTTAGTTATGAATCTTAGTATGTATTTTCTTAATTACTATAGAATGCAATTGAATTTACTAGAATAGTGGTTTTTTTTTATACTGTTAATGATTAATGCATGATTGAATAATCACATGGATATCCAGGATAGTTGATGGTTCTTCTATAATGGCTAAGTTTTCATTGGATTGTCTAATTCACACTTTTCACTTTACTATCGAAGTCAATATCAAGTTTATTCCTCTTGAATTATCATTCATTATTAAGTGTCATCATGATATTATAAGACACCAGAGACATAACCATCAACACTATATTTGAGTTTCCTTGATTTTGTAGGATTAGAGAATAATTTGTTTCTTTAGTAGATTAAAGAATAATTTTCTTATCATAGATTAAAGAGTAGTTGCTAATTACTTTTATTGTCATAATGCTTTCAATTGAGTAGATTAAGATTTCCTTTTTATAAATTAGAAGTAGTTGTGATGTTTAATTTAAGAATAGAGTTCACTTGCTTCTTAGCTTAATTAGTTGCTTATTGAGTAAACTTAATTAGTTTACTTGTTGTAGAAGTTATCATAGGTTAGTTGGTTGTTTTCTTGCTTGTTTACTTGCTTTAATAGGGTAGTTGTTTGCTTGTCTATTTTGCTTTGATAGGGTAGTTGCTTTCTTATTTACTTGCTTTTATAGGATAATTGCTTATTGAATTTGAGTAGATTAATTAAAGTAGTTTGTTGTTGTTATTGCTTATTATATAGTTTGCTTTTGCTTATTGTCATGATTAAGTTAGTTTTCTTTAATTAGGGTTTTCATTTTCTTTCTTAGGACTATCCATTGATCATTTGTTCAAAAGTTACTTAGGTTACATAATTTAAGTTTCTTAGTAGGGTTTGATCATTAGTAGTATTTGCTTGAGTAGATTAGCCCTTCAATATCCTATTTCCTTAGTTAGACTATACTACCTCTAGCCTTTCTTCCTTGGCATATATATTGCTACAACTCTAAGTTTACTTATCCCGGGTTGACAATTTAATTGAGTGTTTTTAGTGCATATAGAACACCCATCATTTTTAGCGCGGTTGTCGGGGAGTTGTCTCAAGGCAGGAATTAGATCATTTCTAAACCTTCACATTAGTTTGGTAGCGGGGGAACTTTAGGAAGAGAGGTAAGAACCTGTGCATTTTCTATAACAAGTTCCCCCAAACCTAATGGTAGTTTTTCTTTTTGTTTGTTTGCTTTCATGAACATACCTAGAGACCCAAAAGGTAGATACATTAAATCTAAATCAGATCTTTCAACCAAGGTTCATTCCAACCTTTTTGGGGGAAAGAGCATTCCACTCATAAATTCCGCAGAACGATACCGAAAAACAGGAGCTATCTCAACCCAAAGAGCTAAAGTAGTCTCTGAGGAGACTAAGACAGAGAACACTATAGAACAGAAAATTGAAGCATCAATAATAGTGGGACAAGAGGCAAGACCACTCGAGCCTTCTGCAGAACCAAACAGTACAGTATTTGATTTTACACCACCACCAGGAGATCCTAACTTTGAAGACATCATAGGCCCTGAACAAGTGAATATTTTGTTTGGTAGTTCAACCAGCATAATTATCTCTCAAATTGACACAGAAAATTTGGCACCAATATCAATCGACTCGAGTAGAGTCCCAGACACCCAAACAATATGAAGACCTTCCCATCAGAGGGATACCTTGTTTTATTCAAATATAAAACCACCTAGGTACTCTCTTTTTGGAAACCAAACCAATATGGATGATCATGTGGATCACAACAATGTAAGACACGAGGAGAAATAAGAAGCTGGAAACCAAACCGAAACTACCTCAGGGTTTCTAATTTTAGACACCACACCAAATGTCAATATGAAAAATAATCCCCTCTCAACATTGCCCACCCTTTATGGTAAAATAAGTGAAGATCCATATACCTTCCTATTTGAATTCGACATCTTGTGTAGGAGCTACAATTAGTTACAATATTCCCAGAAACTACAACTCTTTCCTACCACCCTCAAGGAATCTACACTAAGATGGTCAATGGGGTTGGGAGAATCCAGTATTAGGTCTTGGGAAGCCATGAAAGATATATTTATCAAGAAGTACCAAGACTAATGCAATAATAAATAATCTCATAATGATATTTTCAAAATCCAACAATTAGAAGACGAGAATCACGAGGACTATATGAAATGGTTTGCATACATCTCCCAGAAGTTGAAATGCCATGACCTCCCAGAGGATGCAGTTAGGTATCTTTTCCTTAAGGGAATTTTAGAAGAATACCTAAAGATGCTTAACCTGATGGCATCGGGTGACATCTCTCATAAACCATTCGCCGAAATATGTGAAATGTGTAATAATTACTCAAGGAGTAGAGATAAAACAGGAAAGAATGTTCGGGACCTTTATAACAGAAACTTAAAACCAATTAATTCAGGTGGTATCAAAAAAATAGAGATAGGGAACCTTTTACAGAACTTCAAGGTAGATATCTTAAGCATAATAGGCTCCTAGTTGGACACCCTCAAAATTAAAAAGAAACGGGAGGAGGAAAATGCAACAATGAGCATATATTGCTCAAAATGCAGGAGGAAGCATTCCTCAAGGTAATGCCCATTAGATAACATTTCATTTTGTGGCTTCTGCATGAAGGACCATTCAACTAATAAATTTCCATCATTGCCCAGTTTGTTAGCCATATATAGGAGTGGGAATCCTAGGGAATCCTCTTATCGACCTAGGAGGCCATCGCAGCCTAAGAACTAGCCCACATACCCAGATTTACAATCTCAAGTTCCACCCTATTATCAACAACAACAATAGTGGAACTCACCAAGTTGGAAAAACTGGTCTATACAATACCAACATCCTTGGCTTCAAGGATGGAGAGGAGGGCATAACCAAGGAAACCCTCAAGCTCCACCTGTCCCTATGTCCAACCATCCATATCCTCAGTTTCCACCGAACACTCCGCAGCTTCTACCAGGTTTTATTCCACCACCTTTACCTCCTATTCACACAACAACAATCGCTACAATATCATAATGTAAGCTCCCCAAGACCGACATTATTATCGACACAACTAGTTCCCAATCCCAATAATAATCCACCTCAACCTCTTCATAATGTTGAGATGTAGACCTTCCCAACATACATTATTACTCATGTTCCATTACAGGAGATTCAACTAAAATCGGGAAAAGTTCTGGATAGGTAGATACCTTTAGTAGTCATCCAAGAAGAAGAAGAAGAAGAAACCATCAAACAACCTACGGATGACACTAGGTGGGAAGATTTTATTATTCCTAAGGACTAAGAACCCAAGCTTCCCCAAAATGAACCTTCACAAATTATGAAGGCCCCTACTTATCCAGATAGATTGGTAATTGAGAAACCTACCACCGAACCAGAATTTGACATCTTGAATGAATTGAAGAATATTTGTGTCAAGATTCCCTTACTTCAAGCTATCAAGGACATTCCAATCTACAATAAGGTAGTCAAAGAATTGTGTATTAAGAATCCAGGTAGGAAGCAGAAGGATCCTCCAACAATACATTTGATAGGAGAACTTTCTGAGTACATATCAGAGCAGTAGAATCTAGAAAAATATGTGAACCCAGGAAACCCCGTAGTGACCATAACCATTAATGAGGTCTCCTTTGGAAACACTTTCATATACCTAGGGGAAGCCATCAATGTTATGACCACTACTACCTTGGAGAAATTATAGTTACAACCTCTTCTTAGACCTACCCCAACCATTTTGGAATTAGAAGATAAAACTAGGGTTATACCTGAAGGAATTTTGGATGATATCATAGTTACTTTATCCCCATGGGAGTACCTAGTATACTTCTTTGTCATCCAGTAGAAGGATCCTACCAAAGTCCATCCTATTATTTTGGGAAGACCTTGGTTAGCCACAACCAATGCATTTATTGGTTGTAGAGAGGGAGAAATGACCATCTCAAATGGACTTTCTATCCAGAAGCTCACTATATACCCTCCATCTCAACCCATAATTTTTTGCGTCGTTGTCGAGGATGAGATCAGGCAAGATGCCATCCAACGAACAATGTTAGTTCAAAACTAGAGGAGCAAGTGGCATGATTGTTTTATTAATAAGAAACACTTTCAACCTGGTGATTGGGATTTGTTGTTTGCTTCTTGATTTAAAACCTTCAAAGGCAAACTCACCACCCAATGTTTGGGTCCTTACAAGGTAGTCACTGTATATGACAATGGAGCTATGAAAATAAAAACAAATGATGATGGACAAGTCTCCTTTGTAGTAAATGGACACCGACTCAAATTTTATCATAAGCCCATTTCCAAAGAAGAATTTCTATAGGTCATGTCAACTGACAAGGCATTGGCCTTAGTAGATGGGGAACTCCCCCCTTGTTCTTGAATGTTTTTTGAATTTTCTACTGTACATATGTAAATAGATTTTGAATTTTGTTAATAAGCAATTCTAGAGATTTATGTAGGTATTTATTTCACCAGGAGTAGATAGTTCATGAAAATATAAAAGAAGTATTTTTCTTCAAAACATTGTTACACTTGAACCTTGTTGTCTACTAAGCATCAAATGAATATTGAATTGCTGTAATTAGCCATATTTTTGCAAAAAAAATCATCTTCTCTTTTTCTTAAGGCATTTAAGAAAAAGTAGTTTCTCTTGAAAATATCCACCACTATATAAGGAAGTGATACCATAACCATAAATCTTAGAGGTCTCTCATACAGTTTTCCCAAGAAACCTGAGTAAGTGAGCAAAGGATCTTTATTAAAAAGTAACAAGGAGGTCTGATGAGCGGTTAGTCATGGAAACATCATAATAACTACAAAACAAGAAAGTGAGTTGAGCCTAGAGATACCTTTCTATTCTTTCTAAATGTTACCATCCACTACACACTAAAAAGCTTGATTATATCATATCTTTAGATAGGCCACGTCCTCTTAAGTACCCCTTACATCAAAACAATCACTAAGGAATATATAACGGAAATTCATCCTCTAACTTAAATACCATCCCAATCGAAAAAAAATAAATAGTTGTTTTCGGAGTTGTCCCCCCATCTTCTTGCATAAAGAAATACTATAGTAAAATATTAAAAGATGGAGGGAGATTCTCTGAGTGTGTAAGAGGCTAACCCATCAGGATACTGAAGAGGTCTGCTGGCAGTGGGTACCGGCCTGTGGTATGACTAGGTAAACCCACCGGAGTACTGAACAGGCTTGGCGGCAACGGGGCATTCTACCTAGCGAGATGGTAATCTAACAAAAAATAAATAATAAATTTAAACTTGTCCTGATGTATGGAATTACTTGTAGACAAAGATGACATGAAGCATGTTTGGTTAAGATAAGGTTAAATGAACTCCATAAACTTTCCATTGGGAACTAACTTTGATACTATCTTGAAACTCTCTCGCCTACCTCTTCTTATCTATATGTAGGATGTTCTATCCTATAGGTGGGGCCATCTTCTAACCAGCTTGTCAGACCAATCTGTGAAATTTATCTCTACACTTAACAAACTGAAAATCTTCGGCTATTGGGAGAATTGGCTAGTTTCCTATATTTTTTATTGTGAGGTGTCACAATACTTAGGTGTCGGGGAGGGGTTCATGAGTTGACAAATGATCATTGCCTAGAGAAGTAAATCTTTGTAAAAATTTATGAGCATTGTTTTTATGATACAGGTTATTACATCAACAGTCATTTTATTTTTGAAATGTTAAATCCCTGTGTGTTATAAATTGGTGTACATGTCCTTAACAAACCACTTTGTTGGTTTATTTTCATTACACGTTGTTCATTGTAGGATTGAAATTACATTCCTTATGCAAGTGGATTGAGTAATCATGGTGGCAAAATCGATAATAATAGAACACTCTGCCTCTACTCTTAATCATTATGACTGTCAAAACCATTCCAAGATTGCAGGCTATCCATTACAGGAGGTAAAAATGCATTTAACACAGAGGTACCATATGGAGTGTCGTATGAAGTGATGTATGAGGTGTCGTATGAGGTGCCGAATGAAGTTCCATATGACAATATACACCAGTAACTGTCCACAATTTCAGGTAACTAAGAATCAATGACATTTAATTGAATTAGTTTATGGCAATCAAGATTGAGGATGCAAACCTTAGACATTTCCATGATAAAATGTCCAAGCCAAAAGACTTGGACATTGATATAACTTCATATTATTAAGAGTTCCCCCAAAAACGAGCCTTCAAATTTGAATTTTATCACACATGGCAACTTGTGCGTGCATGTGTGTAACCAATTCCACCCTAGGCGCATTCAAAAATGGGATTGGGTTATCTACTATTACAATTCACCTCGGCCATTTGCATTTGCCCCTATTTTAAAACATGCTCAACCTCTGTTTATTTGTTCCTTTGTTCAAATTGCGCTTGGCCTCTGTTCAAATTGTGTCATTCCTTGGCCCGATCACACCCTCTCTTGGTGAATTTCACCTCTGTTCATTTCTTCACACCATCATAATGCCTAAATGGTATGAACCATATTCCTATGTAGACCTCTTTGCCATCCCTGAATTTGCACAGTGCAGGGAGGTGTTTCGCAGTCCGGTGGCCATTTTTATCCCACTTGCAAGGCCACGACGATAGCATATCAATGGAATTTTCCCTCAGTTTTGATGGGAAGACAATGCACGTGGGGTATCTCACCTTTGGGGTCTCATAGGAATCCATAGTTGCAGCCACGAAGCTTTCAAGAGTGGGAGATAGATGGTTTAAACACCACCAGCTGTTGCGCTCAAGATATAACAAGGTTTTTAAACTAGAATTCCATAACATCTCTGGAGATAAAGGATACTCCAAGGAGTGGATAAAAGAGGAGAAGATCAACCCTCTCATATTCATCAGTAGGTTGATCACATGTGAAGGTAGATATTCCACCTTTAAATCCTGTCACTTTAGATTATTAGCCCACTTTCAGTTCAATAAACAATTGAATTTTCCCTTCTACTTTTTAAGGAGCTTAGAGAAGATGTCCTCTCAAGTGAGGAAGAATGTAACCAACCCCCAAAACATCCTCTTTTACCATGGCATTATCAAACTACTTGTTTTAGCTGAATTAGAAAAAGGGAAAACTTGGGATGCATTCATTTATCAATTTGCAAACCCTCACTTGACAATCAAGACTAGCAAAAATACATTTGATCTAAGGACTATAACTCCATCCAAACCCCACTCTCCAAGGACTCCAAACCCTCCTGCACAAGCCATTTATTTACCAGAACAAAAATCCAAGAAGCTTGTTGAAACCCCTACAACCTCATCCTGTAAAAAGACCAAGAAGCCTATTGTTAACCACCTGATGCCTTCAATATCTCTTGATCCTACACCCAAAAAGATCCATAAGTAATTCAACAATACTTTCCTGCATTTCCCATAAATAGGAGAGGAGCTAATCGATTTAATAGGGGACCCTTTAGAAAGAGTACCCAGAGAACAAGAGGGGAACCTTATGCAAAACCCCTGACTACTTCGGACCCTATCCAAGTGTCCTCCAATATTGAGAGTCCTCACAAAAGACTTAGGGAAGTGTCTGTAGATGAGTTGGATCCTCATAGGAAGAAAAAATATGAACCGACTTCTCCTCATCGACTCCCTATTACTCCTACCTCACAGATGACTACCCCAGTTCCTAAGAAGGATAGACACTCTACATATTTCAAAGGATCTAAGCCTTCCTTTGAGATAAATGATCATTCTCCAGCCATTGGGAAGCTACAAAAAGAGAATTTTTAGCTATTGCAATAGTTGGAATATAGGAAGACTATGGACACACATATTCACCATGATAATGCAGTCCTCCAAGCAAAGGTGAATTCCCTTCAAAGGTTGGTTGACGATATGACCAAAGCCAACTGCAATCTCAGGGCACAATTAAAGCAACACAAGAGGCACAAGACCAAATCTTCACGACAAGAAGGAGAAGCTTCTAAAGCTGATCCTCCTGAGCAAGCATAGTCATGAGGGGAAATTTCTTTTTGTTTGCAGTGGGACCTGCAAAATCTTAGGTGTGGGTTTAATGTTGGGCCCATGATATGATTGATTTAATGATGTTAATTAGATCCTTTTTAGCTGAATATGTATATGCATTTTCCTGTTTTGAAGAGTTTTTGAAGAGCATTTGTGTCAAATATCTATGATTCATACCAGGTATGCGTGACTCATGTTTTTTGATGATTTTGAGTATAATTCAGCATGTTTTTATGATTCCAAGAAAATAATTCACGTTTTTTGTGTCGCGGGGCAAAATCGCAGCTTGTTTTTGCATCCAGCACTCCGTCCGGTACTCCATCTAACACTCAGTCTGGTACTCGATCCGACACTCCGTCCTACACAAAAATCATGTGTGATTTGGCGGTTAGCATATCGACGGCCAAGGATGGGTGAATCTGATACATGGGTTTTTCTTATGCTCGTGGCCTCCAACTACTCATCTTCTGACAACTCGATTTGGGTTGTTATGATGGACGATTATTGGCTCGCCTTATTTCTAGAAGTCACCGATAGTTAGGGCATATTAAATGTGATTTGTTGTTTTTAGAGAAGGTCGACCCTTCCAGTGGTAGACCTCTCAGCTTGTAAACTTATAAATACCACCTCAATGGTCAGACAAATATAGTTAGAGAGAAAAAGGCAATTCAACTCTGTTTTGTTATTTTCATATACATTTTGCTAAAACTGTGTAAAGAGTGCGCTTTTTATTTTAATATTGAATTTTTGTTATTGAGCTCGTTGTTTGTATTTAAATATTATCCATGACTTGCTGGAGGGCCCACCAACAGTCTGGGTGAATATCCAATTAGTTTGCTTGTGAATTGAGTAGTGTAGTTGTCATTTTATTCATTTCCTGTACATGAGTTTTTCATTATGCTTCTTTACTGTATAGCTTGTTGTTTATAATTTAATTAGTTTAGTTTAGTTTTGCAGGTTATTATGGAGGCCATTGTTAATATGCAATGATCTATTAGTTGATAGGAGATAATCTTGCAAGCTTAGATACTAACCCCTCTGTGTAATTAGATGATACATTAGATTTTCTTTATGCTGAAACCGAGTTTAAAAACATAGTGAGAAAAAAGTTTCTAGTTCATGGTTTCTTTGGCAAGTTTTGATGGATGGATAGTTGTTAGTTTGCCTATCTAATTTCTGTTTAGTTTTGCTCATTTAATTGTTAGTTAGTTTGCTTATTTTAATATGCTGAAATGGTATTTAATTTCTATTTTATGAGTATTTCCTCTTTTGCAATTTGAATTGTTAGAATAGAATTAGTTCAGTTTATTTTCATGCAATTTCCTTTTCTAGATTTAGGTTGCAATTTCAATTCAAAGTTGATTATTGAGTTTAGTTTTCAGTTATGAATCTTAGTATGAATTTGCTTAATTAGTATAGAATGCAATTGAATTTACTAGAATAGTGTTTTTTTATATAGTGTGGATCATTAATGCATGATTGAATAATCACATGGATATGCAGGATAGTTGACGTTGCTTCTATAATGGCTAAGTTCTCACTGGATTGTCTAATTCACACTTTTCACTTTTCTATCGAAGTCAACATCAAGTTTATTCCTCTTGAATTATCGTTCATTATTAAGTGTCATCGTGATATTACAAGACACCGGAGACATAACCACCAACACTATATTTGAGTTTCCTTGTTTTTGTAGGATTAGAGAATAGTTTCTTGATTTAGTAGATTAAAGAATAGTTTTCTTATCATAGATTAAAGAGTAGTTGCTAATTACTTTTATTGTCATAATGCTTTCAATTGAGTAGATTAAGATTTCCTTTTTATAAATTAGAAGTAGTTGTGAAGTTTAATTTAAGAATAGAGTTCACTTGCTTCTTAGCTTAATTATTTGTTTATTGAGTAATCTTAATTAGTTTACTTGTTGTAGAAGTTGTCATCGGTTACTTAGTTTTTTGCTTGCTTGTTTACTTGCTTTAATAGGGTAGTTGCTTGCTTGTCTATTTTGCTTTGATAGGGTAGTTGCTTGCTTATTTACTTTCTTTTATAGGATAGTTTCTTATTGAATTTGAATAGGTTAATTAAAGTAGTTTTTTTGTTGTTTTTGCTTATTAGATGGTTTTCTTTTGCTTATTGTCATGATTAAATTAGTTTGCTTTAAGTAGAATTTTCATTTTCTTTCTTAGGACTATCCATCGATCCTTTGTTCAAAATTTACTTAGGTTACATAGTTTATGTTTCTTAGTAGGGTTTGATCATTAGTAGTCTTTGCTTGAGTATATTATCCCTTCAATATCATGTTTCCTTAGTTAGACTATACTACCTCTAGCCTTTCTGCCTTGGCATATATATTTCTACAACTCTAAGTTAACTTACCCTGTTTGACAATTTAATTGAGGGTTTTTAGTGTGTTTTTAGTGCATATAGAACACCCATCATTGCCTGTGCATGGGGTGCGACGATCCTCAAACAAGAGCAAAAAAATAAAATTCACGAAATTTCTATAAGGGAATCTTCTAGAAGATGAGGTGGCCTCTGATTGGTTTAGATAGTACTCACTTATCTGATTTAGTGGGATCATAATAATCTCCTCATTCATCCCTCTTTCACCATATATAAAGAGGGATCTCTCATGGGAAAGGCTAGGCTTTCTTATGCATGAACAATTCTTATCTAGATTGTACTTGAGATAGGTTTGCTTTAGCTCTTCAAGTTAGGTTGTAAATGCTCTTCATCAAAAACATCGGAGAAAAGGTGTGTCGTCGAAGAAAAGGGCCATTGGAAAGGACCTTGCAACATCAAGGCATGGGTTGTATTCTCCACTTTCATTTAATATAATGTAGTAATACATTTATTCTCTATAAAGGTGTCTCTACTTTTATTGTATAACTCCTTGATCTTATACATAGAATTCATATGAATATATATATCATTGTTCTTTCTCTTTGTTGGTTTGTGCTTCTTAATAGGTTCACCATCCCACAAATCCAAATATGGAGCAGCAAGGACAACACTAGCAAGGATCAAACGTCGTTTAAATCGTATGTCGTTTTTCCCTCCCTGAACTAATTTATATGACAATGAAATCTAAGGAGAAACTTGTATTCTGCCCTGTTTTGTTCTAGTTTCTTATTGAAACTAGGGAGATTTCTTGTTGAAACTTGTATTATTTGTGTGTCTATACTTATCGATTTCTCTGATAACAAAGGGATCATTGATAAGCATTCCAAAGTATTTGAATATATTCCCAAAGGTCTTCCACCCACTCATAATCATTATCATGATATTCGCTTAATTCCTAGGAGTTTTCCTCCTAACATCAGGCCTTACATATACCCTTATGCCCAGAAGAGTGAAATCGAGCGTATGGTTGAAGAAATGTTAGAGGATTGAATTATTAGAGCTAGCCAAAGTTCTTACTTTGCACCAGTGGTAATGATACTCAAGAAAGAGGTCTCATGGTGTATGTTTCCAGATTATAGAGAGCTCAACAAGATCACCATTAAATACAAGTTTCCCATTCTCGTCATTGCTGAATTTTTAGATGAACTACATGGAACAATATACTTTACAAAGTTGGATCTATGTTCAACGTATCATCATATTACAATAAAGGAAGAAGATATCCCAAAAAAAACATTCAGAACTCATTATGAATTTTTTGTCATGCCTTTTGGCCTTACAAATGCACCTTCCACATTCCAAGGGTTGATGAATTCCATTTTCAAGCCCTTCCTTACAAAATTTGTGTTAGTATTTTTTGATGATATACTAATCTATATCAAGTCTTGTGAAGATCATGCTCAACATGTTGATAGGGTACTACAACTACTAAAGGAGCAACAACCATATGGACTCAACATGGTGATAGGGTACTACAACTACTAAAGGAGCAACTACTAAAGGAGAAGAAACTACCCGCTGAAGGTTCCACATGGGAAGATCAGAAGCATCCTAAAATACTCAAGCATTGAGGACAACAGTTGTCTGAAGGGGAGGGGCATGTTAAACTCTAAATCATGACACATTACCCCTTATTTGGGGCATATTACATTAGTATTGTTATTTTATTTATATTGGCCTAGGTCCATTAGTTGTAATTGTGAATTCTTGTGATGTATAAAGAGGTTTCCCCCTCGAAGAGGCTAATTATATGAATTTCTCTCTTTTTCAAGGCATGGAGTGCTTATTCTAAGGTTTTTATGCTATTTTGATATTTGGTTCTGAACAATTTGGTTCATATTCTTTCATTCTTGCATGGATATTTCCTTTTCCCATAGTGGTTGATATGCTAGATTTGAAATTTGTTTGCAGTGGTTTGCTCTTACCATAAATTATCTAGTCAATTAAAACACATAAACACTAAAACACATAAACACATGAACTATCTAATGCTCTTAAACACTTGAACTATGTAATTGATTTGATAATTGAATATATGTTGTTGTTTACCAATCATATTTTTTTGCAATTACTTACAAGTTTGAATTAATTAAGCCTCGACAACTTTGTTGCAGGACACTATGTTATGTTCTACAAAGAAATTTATCATCTTTTGAACATTTTTTAAAGAGAATGTTCTTAACATGAAACACATCAAGCATATTAAAAAAGACACTTAAATCTAGCCCACATAACTTTATTTAAATCACAAAATATAATTGTATGTTTCCATATATAAAATAAACAATTTAGCTGCAAAAATGAACTAAAGCACTAATCTTGTTGTTCCTATGTCTTTGTTACAGACAATATGTCCAATTGACTCTTGATCCATCAATCAAGTAGGCAGTGACAAGATGAGTTACTCCTTTCCTGCATAACAAACATATCATATCTTGCCTAAATACGTCAAGAGTTCTCTCAATGTTTCATGGGTTTCACAAGAAACAATTGAGGTTGCAATCAGCACAACTCGATCTCAAGCTTTGTGGAGACCAGGTGAGGCCTAAGGCCTATCTCTAATTTCTTGTTTGCCACGTAGTCGAGATTTATGTTGGCTAAAATCTCTACTTGGATGTTTGCCACGTAGTAGGGAGTTTTATTTGGTTAAAATTCTTTATGGACTAGTGATATCACTAATTCCATATGTGCCATGTACCATGGAGTTTTGTTAAATAAAATACTTTAAGAATTGGCAATTTCTAGTAAAATTTATAATAAAACGGATCTGAGTTTAATTAACATTAACATGTTTAATATGTCAAATTATCATTAACATATATATTTAATATGAATTTTAAATTTAAATATGTCCCATCAAATCAGTGTTATGTAACTTCCATGATATAGAAGCAAATGATATCAAGGATCTTTCAAAGTTGAGTAGGTATCTTGTTATATAGGTGTGAATGCTTACTTTTCAAACACGAGCAATCAGCATTTTGGATCTTCATCATCCCTTTCTTAGCAAGGATCACATCTCTTTAAGCTTCTAGGTTGACTTGGAGTGGACTTTGTTTATGCAATGCATTCTTAATTCGAGGAACTTTTAAAATTAAAGGTCGACTCAAAAAAATAAAAAAATAATGCATAGTTATTTTATTACATAAAATATATACGTGTAAAAAAAATAATGTATATTTATTTTATCACACTTTATAAAATATATATGTGTAAAAAAGAAAAATATTGTATAATTATTTTATCACGCTTTATAAAATATATGTGTAAGAAATAAAATATTGTATAATTATTTTATCACACTTTATAAAAATATATGTATATAAAAAATAAAATAATGTATAACTATTTTATCACACTTAATGTATAAACATGTATAAGTAGTTGGTTAATGTTTAAAGATGTAGCCATTTGTTG
>SNQJ01S0048167.1:58811-100074 GCA_010110895.2 Picea sitchensis | reverse complement strand
ACCTCCAATCCTTAATTGTTCTTCGTCGTACCCACCACCTTCACACTTCTAAATATGCAATAAGTAAGCTTTAATGCTAACAGTTCATCATGCAGCACCCATACAAATTGTCATTAATCAATGAAAGGCTCGAGGAGCCTTCCCATTCATAAGCATTTAACCAAGATTTTATGGAGAGTTATATTATCGACTCCAACTATTCATTTCAACCATCGTCTGGAGAAAACCAACGTTCTCATAAACCTATGGTATCGGCTCGACAATAGTTCTGTGGAGATACAGTGAACATCTTCGAGTGCGAGGAACGGAACTTCCAGTGGTCCAGAGCATATTGTTATTACTCATCCCCTGCCGCCCAGAACAAAGTAATTTGGACCTCTGGGATTTCTCGTACAAGTTGTGTCCCTGAATTTTTTTACTATAAGGAGTTGGTCTCTTGGTGCGCCAATAAATTTATTTCAGACAAAAGAATTATTCCACTGTGGGACCGCTCTTCTGTTTCTTTTTCACCTCAAGTCTTTCGCCAAATGTTAAGATTGTCGAAGCCAACATCGACGTTCAAAGGAGAAGATTCCAAGTAGTTCCTAACAAATCATAATAACGGGTTGGACCTCTTGCCTGACTTCTTGGAAGACCCAATGGTAGTTCCTGAAGATATCACAAGCTTGTAGGTTAGTTCATTTAGAAATACATTCCGCGAAATTCCCTGGATGTTTACAAGAATAACGGGACAGGAGTCCACAACAACTATTTCCTTGATGGCTCTTTATATTTTTTATTTCAGAGTCAAGGAACAAGCCATTTTTTATTGGGGAAAGATAATTTCCAATGAAATATGTTCCCAATTGTCAAGCTTCAAAAAGGAGAAGAAATTTTATATGTCATCCTATTTAGTTTTTGCAATAGCACATTGCTACCAGTTTCCAGAACTGTCTCTGTCCAAGAAGGTCAACTGGGAATTCAACCCAGTAATGTTCTGGTACCAGGCCTTGTGGAAGCACTAGGCCTCCCACTGTTTTTATGAGGTTTTTAATGGCTTCATGTACGTTTTCAAAGTTTTGTTGTTAGGAGAAGATTCTCCCCGCATGTCTGAATAGACAACTAGTTTTTTGGACAGGAAGGGGACACTTGAACATTTGGATAATTACATTGTGATAAGGATTTTTGGCTCCAGGGATAAACCTACTCTCCTTCCATTTCACATTATGGATAGAATGTTTGTTACATAAGTAGAAAGGCAATACAAATATTGGTTGCATCTATTCCAAGAGAAGAGAAAAAAATATTTCATTCCTCTGCCTTGGAAAGTCGGGGACTTCGTGTTGAGGAACGTCAACAAAATTGATGAATTTGCAGCCCATTCTATCAACTTGAACCTAATATATTCTGAAATCCTAAGAGGGTTCAACCCCAATAAAAATTTTCTACAACATTTACAAACACTTGGCTTCGGAAAATTGTTTTTTCAAAAAACACCTGACCGAAAACAGAGACATTGGCGGTGCTCCTGCGGTTCTCCTGCTTCTGATGTCGGTGACCTAGACACACTGCAAAGCACCACTAAATTGTACAAGAAACAGGGAAAAGGTCCTGGTGAGAAGAGTGTTCAATCGACAAATAGCACTCCCAAAAGTACGACATCCCAGAGCATCGCTCCAATGGCCCACCACATCAACAAAGAAACTCGGGTTTCTTCAAACGAAGGAGGAGATAACAACCCTCCTCACTCTAAAATTGATAGTTCTCACAAGCTTCCAGTAGACAAGAAGAGAAAAAAAAATGTGGGATAGACGGAAGAGCCTGGAATTTAGAGTGAGAACATGGAACTTGAGCCTGATCTGGATATCTAGAATAGTCATCCAATGGACATATCTGATACCAAAAATTTTGATGAAGATGAATCCTTTGTGTTCCAAAGCGTTGTTTTTGACATCCAGTCCAAAAAATTGATTATTGAAAAAAAAAATGTAAAAAATAAGAAGGAAAATTTCATTCAGAGGTTAACCTTGCGAACATGCGGCTGTCCCAAATCTGTCAACTTCACATAAAGACCGCAAATGCACTTGATGATTCCATTGCAGGCATCGAGGCCAAGAATGCCAGACTGAAGGACCAGTTCAAGGAATTGGAAGAGGCTTTGATTCCTATGCCATTGCTTTCCAATCCTTTGGAAATAGCCATGCATGCCACCCCTACAGCCAAGTTAAAAGGATCCTCCAGCTTCCGGAGGATATGTGGAGAATAATATCAAGAAAAGAATGGAACTATTTACTGAGGCATGGGAAACATCACAAACCATGACTTCCCTAAGAACGAGGGAACATAATGCGCTCGAACATTTGCAGGCAGAGTTAAAAGATGAAGAACATTTCTATTTAAACACAGTCCTTCCTTTTGGCACCATTGTCAACAACATGACAGAAACAAGAAGAAGACAACAAGATATCCCATCCAAAAACCGGATCGGTCAATTAAATTCATGCTGGAAAGAAAAAGTGAAGAACCTGCATCTCATTGTTCAGTCATGTGAACAAGCCATATCAAAGAAAGAAAATTTATTCACAAGGTTTTCGAGAATAGACTTTGCTGGAAGGACCAACGACTTCCAAGACCCCAACTTAATTGTCAACTCTTTGCCCTTAACTAGGCAAGACTTCGATAAACAGGTTGATATTTTTAAGGCATTGTCTTTGGAAAATTTTTACAACGTCCTTGAATATGGTCAAGATGACATCGACGACTGGCTAGTCGATTATTCAGTATAGAATGAGGAAATTGATCAGGCTCTGCGTAATATTTCTATCGACTTCGGGGAATTAGAAAAGAAACTTTTCAACATAAAAATATGGAATGAGATCAACGTCGCCCCAATGAGAAGTTACATTGAAGAATGGCTCGAAAGGGAATTGAAGCAGGTCGTAGACGAAAGGCAATAGGTAGTTTCCACGATTCCAGTAGTCGTCGACGACATCAATGAAAAGGCATCAGCAAGAAAATGCAAAAGGGGTCATATGTACCATCACTGTAAGTCTACTGATCGCATCATGCTTTGTTTATCAACCCAGTTATTCCACTTTTTTAAATACAAATGTCTAGACTGATGCCTTTCAATTTATTATTTTCAAGTATTATACTCTACAATCGCCCACTTCTTATTTCTATAGTCTTTTTTCTTGTACATATTTCTCTTATGGTCCGCGGTAACCCCCAATCTCAGTCTATATGACAAAGGCATTGAAATTTCCACGAATATGTAACCGAATTTTATTTTTTGATATATTTCAAATAAAATTGTTTTTTATCTCTTTTTGTATTTATGTCCTCATACATTTTTATCTTCCACCAGTCTACATGAAAAATGCATTTAAATTTCTAGGAACATGTAAATTTTTCAATATATTTCAAAGTAAATTGTTTTTTTATCTCCTTTTATATTTATGTCGTCATAAATTTTTATCTTCCATTATGCAGAAATTGTATTTTGTTAATATCCATACAAAATAGATAGAATTTTTCAACATAGTAAAATATATTATATACTTTCAAAAATAAATGGGGCTCTAGAGGCCACATGTCATTTACTGCATGGATACCACCTGTGCTTCATGCTTCTTGCCACATCTCCATTGTAGTTTCCATTTGCCTCCTCTACTTTTTCATATCCCAATTCAACTCGGCAGGGACTATGCTGCTACGCAACCTTGTTTTATTTGTGTTTGTTTTTTATGGTGATGGAAGTTGATTTCTTAGTAGTTCTTTTGGGTGTCTTGCGGTGACTTTTTCTAATGGTTACTCCATGACTTTGTAGGTTTGGTCTTATGGTGTTTAAGCTCTGATAGTTTGTGTTGCAACCCCATGGTCAGCACACATGACTGGTGGATCATGTTGTTTGCTCTATGGCTCTTGTGTGAAGATCATGCTTATGGTACCCTAGTTTTGTGATGGTCCTATGTATCCAAGCTTGGTCTTTGTGCTTAAATGTGGTGTTATTGTGGTATTATTGTATGACATGGGTGTTGGATCCACCTTTTTCTTGTGTGGTGTTCGTGCGGCTCATGGAGGGTCTATTGTTGTAAGAGCTTGACTTTATTTAGTGTTTAGTGCTCGTTTCTCTAGTGTCTCATGCTAGTAAGATTTGGTTATGGGGCTTGGTTTCGACTTGTGGTGGTGTTATTGTCTCTTATGGTGGTTGGATCTATTATCCACAACCTAGCTTGTGCTATGGATCTTGTTTCAAGGTGGTTTTAGCGTCCCTACAAAAACCACTCTGACAACAGTTTATGGAGAATTGTCTTGGTTGTGATTTTGCTTGAGTATGAGGTTTTTCTCCTTCCCTTAAATATATAAGTACATGGGCATAGCATATAATTGTGTTGAGAGTAGTGTGGTGCATATACAACATAGGTAGATCCATCATATCTATAACGTTAATAAACTAAATTGAACAAAATTTCAAGCTTGTAAAACAACCATAATAATAAAGATTTAAATAAAAAAATATCATAATAGTTATACAAATCTATATTAAAATAAACCAACATAAATTTATTTTAACTTCAAAACTTTTAAATATTGAATTATGCCTAAACTTTTGTTTTATTCTTTTTAATGCTTATTAAGTTTGGAATCAAATAAATTTATTGTTATAATCTTTTTTGATAATTAATAAATTCAAAATTAAAATAAATCTATACTAATTACATAAATAATTATTATAAACTACAAAATATAATGAAAAAAATATCATTTAATATTTAACACTAATAATTTATAAAATTTCATTATTACAAAATAAAATTAAAAATATATATAATTTAATATCTAACAATAATGATTAATAAATTTTATTTATTTTTTATTATCTTATAAAATAAGATCATCTTTATTTGACATTAAATTGATAATTATAATGCTTTTGATTATTAAAAGCATAAGCCTCTTCTTTTTTTTATAAAACCCCATAATATTGAATGCAATAATATGCAATACAATAATGTGTGGGTTAATAAGGAAGCATTTCAATTAAAATTGAAGCTTATACTTGTTCAAAATACAAGTCTTTCTTAGACTTGATGTATCAAAAGCTTTCTCTCGAGTTGCGAGAGCTTTACGATGTACCAAACTCTTTACGAGTGTCGGGTTGTGGAAGCTTATAAGATAAGTTTTCTCCCTCTTTGCAAATGGAGAGCTCAAGTTAGGAAGCAATCCCCTTTTCCAAAAGGAGAATGCCTTTAGATGAGGGATGACTTCCTTCTGGAGGGTTTTGAAAGATCCTCTCTCTAAAGGAGCTACTCTATGGAAAACGTTTTTTTTTTTTTAAGGATACTATTTTATGTTTAAGAATGCCTTTCAATTATTTTAAGTAGTTGTTGGTTCATTGCCAAATGATTTTCTTTGTTTTCTACAAAGGCTTATATCTCATCCTACTAACAAAGGCTTATATCTCATTCTTTGGAAATCTTGGTTTTAGTTTTGAAAATTGATTATGCATAGAATGAGATGGAATATGATTATTTTTTTAAATGTGAAATGATTTGGAATACATGAGTGATTTGTATCATTTATCCATTAGTAATGTCATGGGTGAATTTGTGACCCTAGGTTATATATTATGAGATGAGATCCACATTTTTTCTTGAATCTGCGTTTACATTTATTTGAGCAAAGGGATTTTTAATAAAAGTTTGTTGTAGTGTGAGAATGATGATTCAATGTAGATATCAGATTATAACATATTACTTTCTATTGCAATCTTTGTTGCGTGGAAATGTGATGACTTCCTACTCAAAGATAAATATTTCTCAAGATAAAAATGGAAGAATAGAAAACCCACTTGGTGGAAGGACTTGGTGAGAATCACCATTGGGTGGCACAAAAAAAGGATCTAAACCATAGTCATGTAGGTTCAATCAATGTCCTCATGCTACCCATTAAGAATTGATGTGTAGAACTAATACATTTATGACTAAGTAATCAATTCCTTCGTTTCCAGTCTCCTTGCTCGACTACTCCATTGGGAGGGTGAAGAGGAGACATGATTCAAAAAATTCAAAGAACAGAAGGGAGCGATTTCTTTTTAACAAGATGGACAATGCAATGTAATTAATGTTGTTAGAGACTTTGATAGTCTCAAAGTAGTGTGGTGGTTGGATTGAAATAAAGAGAGAAAATGGGAAAGGGGGGCAACCCATCAAATTACATGATCCTCAACTCTAACAACTAAAAGAAGGTTGCACCTCTTTAACTAGTGTAAAGTAGTGAAGTCGATATATGACTTCTAGCATGCCAAATTCAAAAGGAGACAAATACATATGCAATTCTCTAATAGATATAAAAGAAGGGATCAAATTTAAATGCATGACCTTGGATATGAGCTTTGAATGATGAAGACCAGTGTGTTGAATACGAAATCATAAAGAGGGTGGATCAACCTATATCTTTTTCAATAAATTAATTAACATACCCTCAAAGCAGGGGAAGGGAATGTTGAAGGGAATTAGGGTTCATACATTGCACAAATATAGGATGAGTTTTTTTATTGTTCATCTGTACACAAGTGATAGGAATGCATCTAGTGACAATTAAAAACGTATTTTGGTCGGCTAATCATCAATGGATGTATAGTTAGGGGATGTGATTGAGGAGGTTGAGAGGTACTTGTTCACCATCATATCAATCCCAAGTTGATGGTTGTCAAGCTTTATGAGAAATGAGATTCAAAACTAAGATTGACATATGTGAATGAATCCATACATATAGGTACCTTTGAAATGTAGGGATTGACTATATTGCATACAATATTTAACAAGCAAATACCCAAAACCACATGCTCGAATACATATCTATAGGAACCATTGTAATGTGGTGATTGAATCTATCACCTTAAAATTATAATAAGCGGATACCGAGCACCACATGCTCATTTATGTGTCTGGGTGTCTTTTTAAATATTGTTGTGAAATTAGGTTTCTTTGATTCAATATTGTTATGATGATAACTAAAAATCAATAAGGTAGAGATGTAAATGGAGAGATCGTTTCCAATAAAAATTCCCAATCTAGGATGTGGTAAGCATTGAGATGCAATAATATGTAAATAGATTATCCCAGGGATTGTTGGAATATCAAGAAATCAAGGGTCATTGTCACATATTGCCAATTGGATTAGTGGTAAATGACATTAAATAAGGAATATAATAATTATATGGAAGCAGGAAACCATAATATTTTGATGAAGTGTTTTCTACAAATTCCAAAACAATGTAGAAAAACCATCAATGTTTTTTTTTGTGTGTTTCTTTAGTGAGATACATTATCAATGTTTTTCAATAGAAATGTGACAATTTTGATTTTTTTAATGGAATCATGAATTTCACATGTTGATATTGTATAATTTATATTCTCTAGGGTTTTTAAATTATTTGAGAATCAATATGTCCAATCAAGGAGAGGGTGCATAAAGGGACATAGGACAAGCTACGTATACACATCCCATACACTTTGGAATCCATCCTCCATGTCAGTGAAATTGAGGTAGTTGTACCATTGATCTTAGGGTGGACATAGTAGGTAAAGGAAACTACTCTTAATTTATCTTGATTTTATTGGTCAAGTGCCACCACATCCCATAGGTAATCACATGCCCTATACCTCTCCTTCTCCCATTCTCTCCCTTGGTCACACTGTCGCTCCCTTCATTAAGAGATATGCACAAACCTTGATTTAATGTGGCCAATGGGAGGAGGAAATTGGAATTACTACCTTTTTAGAAACTCGTCTTCACACTCTAGTGCAAACCTCTACTCCTCAATAGTGTGGTTTGTGTTAAAAGCATAGGTCGATGTTGAGGTTGAGGTGTCAGGTGGGGAGGTGTGTGGTATCATCTAGGAGCCTAGATACAATTACTATTTAGTCCTTCCTTCCTTGGTTAGGCATTTTATTCCGTAATGAAAGTTAAATTGGTTGAMTATGGTGAGGGTCATTATACATTGAGGTAGGGTCATTGGTCTAGGTCGTTGAAACTTGAATTTTTCAATTGATGTTTGGATTTGTCTATAGGATTTGTGTATACTAGTGTATTCTAGAAATCTTGATCAACCATAATCTTTGTTATAAACATAATCATGTATTCATTATTTTTTAGATAATATCGAAGGTAATCTTTATTATTTATCTCCATACAACAATGATATCAAAGGATACATAATACCCACAATTCACTCATTTAGGGTAAGTACTCCTCATGCAATTGTATATATTTTTGTTCCACTTCTCCCACTTCATTGATTTTTGTTTGAAACTTTACATGGAAGCGAAATGCAAGCAAACAAAAACAAATATTATTTTTTTTGTGTGTATATGTAACTCAACCTCATTTGAATAAATCCTTGAACATGACCTTATCTCCAATACACAATGAAATGATATCATAAAGCCTAATATATTCCCACATTGTAATTTAATACAAATTTTCAAAATGACCATGCATTTGATATATGTTTATATTGACCTAGTTTGCATATGAAATATACACATCCAAATACCATGCAAGTGGTGTTTTTGGAAATCACTACAACTCTATGTCTTCCACTCTACAATTGATCAAATGGCAATTTCGTTCTCATACATAAAAAAAAATTACTCAGAACAACCCATTAATATAATATAGATTAAGGCACATCAACAATGGAAATGAGGGCATATGTCAATACATAACATGTGAGGAAATAATTTGCATAGAGATGCAAGCATATGAGAGGTAAAATGAAGATTGCATGGTGCATTAGGTTGTGAACATGAATGAGAGGTGGGGAGGAGAATAAGAAACACACGGAAGAAAAAGGCATGCATGCATCCATTAGATGCATAATATTAGTGGCCTCATAAAGTAACACGATTCCAAATACATGGTCATTGTATTTTTCTATAAATTGCATTGTTGGTAATTGTGTTATGATTATTTTAAATCAGTGAGTTTCGATGGCAATACCTGATAAAAATAGACGTTGATGAAAGTGGTAACTAGATGGTTCACTCAATGAATATATGTGATGATGCTATTCATGGAGACACTTTGAGAAGCACTAAAGAAATTGTGAAGGATCATGTGGTGGTTTTACATTGAACAAAGAACGAAAGATTGGAGCAGCAATGTCACCCCCTTAAAACAACATTTTCAATGTAATAAAATTATTTTACTTACTTAGTCCAAGGGGTAGTCCAAGGGGTTGGTTTATCCAATTGTCTATAATGTTGTTGAGCATTTAGATAACTCTGTATCAGTAAGTTCTCGTTCGAATCTCTTTGGATGAAGCACACTAGTTTACACTAATAAGTTTATTAAGGATGACATCTATAGATGTGAAGAAGAATCTATAAGATTTCTAACTTTTTATAGAAATTAATATAATTATTTTTTATTATAAAAAAGAAAACATGCACATTTCTTAAAATCAAACCCAAACTATCCTAAATGCAATAACAACATGGTTAATAAAGAAGGTCCTCAAAAAGAGAAAACATGTAGTATCTTAGAACAACAAAATAATATTATGTGTTTATGGTAACTACAATTCATTTATTTTTAATGTGTGTTCATTTTATGCTGAGAGATATTTCTAATGTGCTTGATAATATGAGTAACTAGCATGGGTCAATGCAAATGTCGAAGTGAATTATGGGATGGAAATGTAAAATGACGTAAGTGTTATGTTATTTTCACGGTTATCCCTATGCGCGATCATATGTAGAAAACACAATTAGGGGATGATAGGCCCTCCTTGCCCAAGGGTTCGAGGGAAAATCCCTTGAAAAAACATTTTGGTGGTTTTTTGGTTTGTTTTGGGTGGTTTTGGCACACAATTTTCTAGTTCATGGTTTTCTAATTCCAATTAAGGAATTAAGGTTGTAATCTAATCCAATTCAATGGATTAAGGTTTTGGATGCCAAAAAAATATATATATTGTATTTGTAAACGGTGAAGATAACACAATGAGTGTTAGAGGTGCGGTTCTAAACATTTTGTTGGTTTTTCTGATTAAGGGATTCCAAGGTAAATTTCTAAGTATTGTGTGTGAATCTTATTGTTTTCTTTCTATTTTATAAAGAATTGGTGTCTGCATTTCTATATTGTAAAGGTTTAAAATGTACATTTGGTATCAGAGAAGTTATTGGATTTAGGGAAACGCCTTTGTTGCTAAGGGTTTGGTTATCCTGGGTCTGTGATAAACCTGGTTTTAGTGGGATATCTACAATGGTGATTCTTTTGGTGCAAGACGATGGTGAGAAATTCTAAAATAGAGATCGAGAATTTAATGGGAAAAGATTTGAGCTTTGGAAGCTGAATATGGAGGATCTTTTGGTAGACAAAGAGTAATGGATCGTTGTGGATTCTGGTATTGCACCTACAAGGATGTCGACAGAAGACTGGACGAAGTTGGATAAGAAGGAAAAGAGCACAATCTAGTTGTGTCTTTAAGATTTAGCATTACTAAATGTCTCATCAAAGCTACAACCAAGGTGTTATGGGATAATTTAGGGGATTTGTATCAGTCTAAATCCCTAGTAAACAAGATTTTCCTTTGGATGAAGATATACCTCTTGAGGAGGAATGATGGAGACTCCATGATAGAGCATCTAAATTCCTTCAATATTGTGGTAAGTCAGTTGTTGTCTGTTGACCTTAAAAAAAATATATGAAGTGTGTTAGTTTATTGTGTTCTTTTCTAGATTCAATGGATAGTTTGGTAGTAGCTATCAGGAGTAATGCAACCACATTAAAATTTGATGATGTGGTTTTATCCTTGTAATCAGAATAAATGAGGAGGAAAACCATGGTTAGCTAAAGAAAATATGCCTTATATGTAAGAGGACATTCCCTAGATAGAAATAAAAATAAGTCCTTTAGTGGGAGATCTAAATCTAGAGGTAGATCTAAATCTCCAAAAAAATCCTTAAGGAAATGATAGAAATGTAGTAAAACTAGGCATTACAAGAAGGATTGTAGATTTAAAAATGTGGAGAAAGGGAAGGGATATGATGGTGTTCCATCCATAGATGGGAAGTCCTCCTCAAAGGAAGGAGGAGATGTATACTTGGTTTAATCAAGCACACATGCAGATCATGATGTATGATTGATCAATTCGGGTGCTTCTTTTCATATGACTTCCCATAGGGAGTGGTTTTGTGAATATGAAAAGTATAATGGAGGTGGTGTTTTCCTAGGGGATGACTCGACAACCAGGATCACATGAAGAGGAAAATTCAAGTTGTTTCTCATGGATGGAAGGATTAGAACACTCCCTAAGGTTTTTCACATTCCAAAGTTGACTAGAAACTTGATATATGCAAGTAAAATGAGTGATGCAATTGTACATATAGTGTTTTGTTAATTTTTTTGGTAGCATCGAACAAGTACTTTGATGAAGAATGATTCTAAGGGTCCTTCAAATCGATTTTTCTCTGACTTTGATCCTTGGACCTGTGGGTTATGGACCCATGATATGAATTCAATGACGTCCATGGAAACAATTTAAAACTATGTCAAACAACACCCTGATGTCATTCCTCTCTCATTCAAAACAAGTTCATAAGAACTTGATTATAATCGTTCCTTAATCTCATTATGCACATGTACAGAATCTCCAACTCACACCCACAACCATTTCGGACCTCGACACTAACCTTTGATTAGATTCTCATGCTCTACTAGATCGATATCGATCCCTACTCACTCCATGATACTCACTACTGACTCTTATATACATTAACTCGATCAACACATGGTTTTATCTTATGCAAATACACAAGGAATCACTCGTATCACATACATAAGGATTCATAAGATTATGATTAAACATATCATAATAAACACACGGGAATACATAAAATACATATGCTTATATTACATCGAGCTTGATACACACCATACAGCCTTTGTGGACCCGATCACACATTTTCCCCAGTGTTATATTATGCAGACCCCTTTTTCCAAGACCCGAGGCGACAAATATAATAATGAAAACAATAAGAGGATCATATCATTGAACATCTTGATATGATCTCCACAATATCGCTAAAATCAGAACAACTTAATCATCTACGAGGAAACCTCGTCCTCATGGCCGTGTCCATTTTATAGAATGTTCAATTATCATTTTTTATCGAATGATCTTATCTATCCTCATAATATCACTCACAATCCCTCTAAAGAAGAATATCATAACAACAGTTATTAATTCCAATCTAATTACAAGGAAATCTCATATTCACTGCCAGGCTTGCATTCTGGAAGGTATGAAGAATCAATTCGATTTGGGGGGTTTATGCTCCTACATAATACTTCCATGTGGGTTTGTGTCAACATGTAGAATTATTCCTTGTAACCTCTCAGAAAACTTTAGGAAGATCACTTAATTATGAGTCATTAATGAGTTTGATTTAATTAAATGCTAAAGTAATTGGATTAGTAATCAAATTAATTCCTAGATGTTAGATCCAAAGTGAACGTGAGATTAGATCTCAGTCATTGATCACTTTAGGAGATCTAGTGTTTTAGAATTAGGGAAAATGTCAAGATTATAAAGGAAACATAAGTGAGAGGAGGAGACATAGTGATGGTACACAAAGAGTGAGTGAGCACTCATGTGTGCAGAGACAGGGACTGAGGAAAGGGGGCAGTAAAGAAAGTATCTTCTAGCAAGATCAAAGGATTGATCTTGTTGCATTTGTATTTTATCAAAAGGGCCATTACCCCAAGATGGGAGCCCTAATTTTATTTAGTAAAATCATCACAGATCTGGTTTTCCCGCAAGGGTTTTTCCAGGGGTTGTTTACCTAGAAATATCTTGTGAAAATGTGTTTTGGTTTTTTATTTTAATTCTACTGAATTTTGTATCATTAAGTAACCCAGTTGTGCTATTATTCAATAAATTTGTTTTACTTGGAATTAATGACCAGGTTCTAGGTTCCATAATTTAACATGTTTGAAAAGGAAACTTGCAAAATAGTTTGAGGAGAAATGGTTTTGACGAGGGAAGTTCATTATGGAACTATATACAAGTTGTTCGGAAGAACGTCACTTAGTAATGGGTGTAACAGTGATGTTGTTCCCGAGGGTGGAAATGAAGAAGAAAAAAATCCTACTATCTCTAGAGAAAAGATAATATTATGGAATCAGATACTAAGGCATATTGGAGAGAAGGGCCTTCGAGCACTACATGGTAAAGGTATGTTTGAAGGTATTTTTTATTGCACACTAGAGTTTGATTCTTGTGAACGTTGCATATATGGTAAAAAAAATCAGGTAAGATTCTCATTTCATGCTACAAGACCCAAGGGAATCTTAGAGTTAGTATATAGCGATGTGTTTGGACCTGTGTATGTTCCATGTAATGACCCCATCCAACCCAGGCTAGGCCACGTCACTCCATAAAACTCTCTAACCATTTTTTGATACCACTTTGTAACGTACCCAGTCTCCTATTGAGTCTCATTACCACCTTACACATGCTCTAAGTCAACCAAACTGTAACATTCCCAACATACCACTAACCAATGTTACTCTAGAGGTACACTAAGAGTACTTTAGCATAATCCACATAGTTTCACTTGAATTAATGCACTCATCCCAAACTTGAGTCGTTCCACTCAAGTTGCAATAGTGAAAGCAACCTTTTTCCTTACAAATCAAACTTAACAACGGAATTAAATCAAACAATTCAGACCTGCATATTGACCACACATCCTAATTGTGTGCACATCCTAACTATGCACACATCCATCTAGGCAATGTGTGTCACTCCTGAATTCATTGTGCACAGAATCCAATTCCTTAATCGCACGCTCATGAGTTTCAAACTCGGAAGCACACAAGTTGCGATCATAGGCACTCAACCCTTGAATCTTCTTCTTGACAACTCATAACCAGAACTACAAGGTTAATTTAACAGGTAAGAATACCACATGTGTCACCCAAGGAAGTTTGCCCCTTCTCTGCTCACCAGTCCTTCGGATGCCCCACTTCTCTTCCCGGGGTTACCAGCAACAGGCCAGATAGGAATTCTTTGATCCCTACAACTAATGCTCAGTGCACCAAGGAACAATTCTCAGCAAAACTCTCACCTAGAGAGTAGTCCCACGGGTCTGAAAACCACCCCACAACAACCAGTATCTCACCCAGAGAGACTACTCACAATCTGTCAACCCGACTCCTCGATGATATCTCTGAATACAGCCCCTTCAACTCCCTGCAAGCTTCTCTGGAACATACGGTAATAATCAAATTTTCTATAGAGTCTGACCCCCTTCTTATCACGAGAGATTTCCACATGAATAATAAACGTAATCCCAAAAATACACTAAGGCCATAAATATATATTGCATGCCTTCCTCTTAACACTTTCCACCTCCAAAAGTAGCTTTAAGCCACTTGGTGACTCATTCCCTACCCTCGAGAACTTAGGATAAAATAATATATCTAACATTACACTTTTCCCATAAATGTTAATTCCCCATGACTTACAACTCACCCCCACTTTTCCCTTTTCTGGTGAAGTAGGCCCCCCAACTCTTTTCATCTGAGTCAGTCAGCACACAGCGATGCAATATTATATTATTATTCATGATTATATTTACATGGATAGGCACATTGGCCTATCTGCGTCCAGGCTCACCAGGATCATAATCATGCTGGTCCTCTGGCCTCAAAACATAAAATTCATTCTCACGCACTAACCCAAGTGCATGCAACGGAGTGAAATATGTGCACTTACCCAGGTGCACGCAACACACAATTGTGCACACCCTGTCTTTGTTACACTTTTCCATGCACTTTCTCTAATGCATGCAACACCATAACCCGATGTCATTGGCTCACCATCCTAAATTTACATTACATTTACACTTGGTACCAATCATCTCACTAGCCTATATTTACAATTACAAAGGGTCTCGGATCAGGGACACTACAATCCTTGTCCCCTTATTTATGCATTGTCCTTGGTGCATCATGCGCACATGTACATACAAAACTTCAAATATTTTCAAAAAGATGAGGATACTTTGCTCACATAGCATTCTCATGCTCCCAGGTTGCATCCTCAAGACTGTACCAGGTCCATTGGACCTTTATGAGCTCGATGACTCGATTCCAGAGATGCTTGATTTTCCAATCCAATATGTAAACCGATCGCACTTGAAATCTTCCTTATCACTCCACCTGAATCACATTCCAATCAATGACATGATTAGCATCAAGTACATACTTCTTAAGCAATGACACGTGGAAAACATTATGAATGCATAAGGATGCATGCAATGCAAGCATACAAGATACATGAACAATCCTCTCAAGGACTTCAAATGGCCCACAATAATACGTTGCTAATTTAGAACACTTTCCCAATTTCAAGGAACTGTTCCTGGCCTTCACTTTCAAAAACACATGATCACCCACTTCAAATTCTTTGTGGGTTCTGCCTTTATCTATGCAGTTTTTCTACCTGTCCTAGGTGGATTTTAAATTTTTCCTTATCTTTACCATATTTTCCTCCATTTCCTGGAGCAAATATGTCCCAACTACTACATGGTATGTTGGGTTATCCCAACTCACTTGCGTGTTGCACTTTCTATCATAAAGGGCTTCAAATGAGCTCATCTTTAAAGATGCATGATACCCATTTTTGTAAGTAAACTCCACCAAATGAAGGTATTCTTCCCACTTCAATGTCTTATCTATCACATACATCATCATCATGTCTTCAATCACCCGATTCACTCTCTTCACATGACTATATGTCTCAGGGTGATATGTCGTGTTGAAACTCAGACTTGTCCCAAATACCCTGAATAACCCTTTCCAAAAGTTCAAAGTGAATTTGGACTCTTTTTCAGACACAATTGTCTTAGGAACGCCATGCAACTTAGCAACTCCATGCATTTATATCTTAGCAATGTTGGTTGCCTTGTGCATTGACTTCATTGGAATTAAATGGAAAACTTTAGTAAGCTTGTCCACCACCACCATAATAGAATCATGTTGCTTAGATGTCCTATGAAACTTAGTTATGAATTCCATGGTCACAACTTCCCACTTCCACTGAGGAATGGGAAAAATTTGTAGCAAACCAACTAGATGTCTGTGATTGGCCTTGACCTTCTAACATTCAAGACATCTCGTAATAAAATATGCAACTTCATTTTTCATACCTAGCCAAAATTATTTCTTTTTTACTACAAAACTTGTCTTTTGGTAACCTGGATGTCTAACATAAGGGACCTTATGCATCTCTGAAAAAATTAGGTTCTTCAAATCCTTATCATTTGGCACATAAACTCTGTGTCTATACACTATAATCTCATCCTCTTTTAACTCATAACCGTCAAACTTTGGCTACGACATACCTTGTTGTAAAGTCACACTTATATCCATATAGCACAGATCTGATTTGGAAACTTCCAAAATTATGTTGCACAAATATGTCCAGTACATGCTAATGGTTGTAGCATGCATTTCATGCACCCTCCTGCTGAGTGTGTTAGCCACCTTATTATCTTTTCCTCTGATATGATTTATGTCGAAGTCATACTCACTGAGGAACGCTAACCACCTGCTTTGTCTAGCATTCAAACTTGGTTCAAACAAATATTTCATACCACAATGGTTTGTTCTTAGCTCAAATCTCTTTCCCATGAGATAATTTTTCCACATCTCTAGGGCATGCACTATAGCTGCCAAATCTAAATCATGTGTAGCATAGAGCCTTTCATGATCCTTCAACTTCCTTGATTTGTAGCATGCCACATGTCCATTTTGACTCAGGACTCCACTGATTCCTTCCTTGCATGCATCTATGCACACAACAAAGTCTACATCTGGATCAACAATTATTAAAATCGGCGAACTTGTTAACAAACTCTTAAAGTTCTAGAAACTCCTTGTGTAATCCAAATTCCACTCAAACCACACATCTTTCTTCTGCAGGGATGTAATCGGATGCACAATCTGTGAGAATCCTTCAATAAACCTTATGTAGTACACTTCAAATCCCATAAATGATCTCACCTCTACAACATTTCTTGGCATCGGCCATTCCTCAATAGATTTTATCTTCGTTGGGTCCACAACTATTCCTTCTTCTGAAATAATATGAACCAAATAATGAATTCATCACTTCTAAAATGAACACTTTCTAATCTTTGCATAAATTTGATGTCCCCTCAACACTTTCAATTCCATCCTTAAGTGATGCTCATGCTCTTCCTCATACTTTGAGTAAATAAGAATGTCATCCAAAAATACAATGACAAATTATCCAAGTAACTTCTGAAAACTCCATTCATTAATCCCATGAAAATAGTTGGTGCATTCGACAACCCAAATGGCACCACTATAAACTCATAATGACCATACCTCATTCTAAAGGTGATCTTACTGATTTCTACCTCCTTTATTCTTACTTGGTGATAACCGAATCTAAGATCTATCTTGGAAAATATCATTGTTCCTCTTAGCTGATCAAATAAGTCATCTATCATTAGAAAAGGATATTTCTTATTCATTTTTACCTTGCTCAATTTTTTGAAGTCGATACAAAGTCTCAGCGTACCATCCTTCTTCTTTATGAACAAAAATGGTACACCCCAAGGTGACACATTTGTCCATACATACCCCTTCTTCAGAATTTATTAAAGTTGCATTTGAAACTCCTTCAGTTTTGGCGTACTCATTCTCATCCTATAAGGAGTCTTGGATACAGGTGTTGCTCCGACATCAGATTTATAGAGAAGTCAATATCTCTTTTTGGAGGCAATCCCAGTATCTCTTTAAATACATCCTCATACTCTTTTAGTACTGTGCATTCTTCCGCACTTGGCACTTTAACCTTAGGTGCCTCTTCCATGTGCGTTGTGAATACTTGACACCCCTTCCTATAGCTTTTCTTCAATTGTAAAGTTGAAACTTCTCTAATAGTCACATCTCTTGGAATTCCTTGAACTGATCTAAAATTTCCTTGCTCATCCAGGAAAGTAAATGCCTTATTGTAAAAATAAAGGATAGCATGATGCTCGTCCAACCAATCCATACCAATGAGACAATCGTACAAGCCCAAAGGTATAGTATTCAAATCATCCTTTGTGCGTAGTCCATTCATCTTCAATGAACATGCCTTAACCACCTCACTGATTTTTCTTTTTGTTCATGTGGCTAACTACACCAACCAAGGTTTTTCGAGCTTGCTTCTTGACAGATAGAATCTTTTCACCATTTTAGGATCTAGATAATTATGACTATCTCCTGAGTCTATTAAAATAGAAATGTGTTTGTCATTAATCTTACCTTCCACCTCGATCATGTGTAAATGGAACTCAACTTGCTTTTTATCCAGCATTGCATAAATCCTTGGCACATTTCTACCCATGTCTTCCACTGTCGCAATTTTTTGTACATTGTGTGCAGTACTCGCTTTATCACCTCTTTGAGGACAATCTCTACACATATGATTTCCGCCACAACCCTAACACTACATAGGTTGTTTCCATGACTTTTTTCCCACTATTTCCGGCATTTTGGGATCCTAAAGAGTTGTATGTCCTTGTGCAATATTTCTAAAAAATCGTGGCTTAGATCCATTCTTCCTCTGCTCCAATTCAGTAATTCTAAAAATCTTCTTTCGTACTCATCAATTGTCATGCTCCCAAGCTTGAGTTTGAATAAATCCTTCATTTTCATGTCATAGTACTGCTTGATTAAGTAATTCTTTTGGAAATAGATTTTGAACTCTCTCCAAGTCACGCTCTTCTCATCAATATGTTGCACTTGCACATATTTATCCCACCACATTGATGCATTTCCCTTCAACAGATATATAACAATTTTCCCTTCTACTTGTGAAAAATAGTTATGTAGCTTGTTATAGGATAAATCCATGAGTGCGGACACAAACCGATCTCCCTAGATCCACCTGGATTTAGAACAAAACAGGACAGAATATACCGCTTTCCCTAGATCTAACTATTGAATTAAATTGGAAGTGAGAAGAAGATATGTACCTTGTAATTGCTTCCTTGGTCTCTGTTGTTCCTCGCTTCGCTCCGACGCTCTTGTGCAGTCAAGATCAAAACAGCACAAACCAACCAAAGTGAAAGCAAATAATATATCCAATAGCTAATCTATACATATGATCAAGGAATTATGTAATAAAGTAGATCTCACTTTATGGAAGAAACATATTCTTGTATCATATTAAATGTGAAAGAAATATTACAATCGTTTTCATGATGTAAATGGGTCGCTTCCAACTGTCCTTAGTTCCCAACACACTTTGACTCCAAAAATTATGAGAGCATAGATCTAATAACATTCACAATCTATCTTGACCAGCAAATCTCAAGCCTCCAACCAAGCTAATAATTCAAGCCAAAGAACCACAACCAAGAACCCTGGCTCAATACCCAAAATAACTTTCTCCATGAGAACTCCTCTCCTTTTATAGTGAAGAAGATAGGGTGAGGAGGTTAGGATGATCCCACTAATCATGGCTTGATAAGATCAGAAGCAGTTGGGATGCCACCTCACCATAGAAGCTTCCCGGTGGAGTCATAATTTTGTTATAGGATAAATCATTAGTCTTTGACACAAACCCACGATCTCCTATAGATCCACACGGATCTAGAACAAAATAAAGACGAGAATATCACAGCTCCTAGATCTAACTATTGAATTAAATTGGAAGTGAGAAGAAGATGTGTACCTTGTAATTGCTTCCTTGGTCTCTGTTGTTCCTAAACAGCTCAGGCACTCTTGTCGCGGTCAAGATCAACAGCACAAACCAACCAAAGTGAAAGCAAATAATATATCCATAGCTAATCACATATGATCAAGGAATTATGTAATAAGTAGATCTCACTTTATGGGAGCAGTATATTCTTGTATCATATTAAATGTGAAAAGAGATTACAACGTTGCCTTGATGTGGTAAGGTCGCTGCTTGTCATGGGTTCCCAACACCTTTGACTCAAGTGCGAGACCATGAATCGATAAAATTTGCTCACAATCTATCTTGACAAAACAAATCTCAAGCCACTCCAACCAAGCCTTTAATAATTCCAAGCCAAAGAACGCAGCCAAGAACCTAGCTCAAGCTGCACCAAAGCTAACTTTCTCCATGAGAACTCCTCTCCTTTTATAAGGTAGATAAGATTGAGGGAGGTTAGGATGATCCCACTAAATCATAAAGTGAGTAAGATCCAAACCGTTAGGATGCCACCTCACCATAGAAGCTTCCCCTTCTAGAAGATTAGAGAACCGTGCCGTTTTCCCCACGTCTTTGAATCTGGCACCCTAGCTATGAAACACAGGCGTTGCACCCTGGCTATAGTGCAACTGCGAGAATTGGTCATTCTCACACACATATATAGCAACCTGAGAACATCCATTTTTATAAGGTTTTACATAGGAAATGCAACTTCTTTTCGAGGAAAAGTTCTTCTCCCTTCTCTCTTAGGAACTCAGGGGCCCTTTAGCAGGCCCCTCTAAAGGCAATAGATAGGTTTACATCATTAGATCATAGGGATGTGAAAATAATGTGTAACATAATTTGATATTTTCTCATACCCAGAAACCAGATCTCTGCATATTCTTCCTTCTTATGATCCTCGTCAAAGGTAGGAGGCTTTATCTTGTTCATTTCCCCTTGTAGATTGTCCACCCAATCCTTCTCTTATGCTTTATAATAGAAGATGGACTTGAGATCTTGGGCTCTTTCCTAGAAGAATGCTTGAGATACTGGGCTCTTTCCCGAAAGAATACTTACCAACAATTATTTCTTCTCTTCTTTTCTCATCCTAAAACCTGTGAATTCTTGATCTACTCGTCTTTGTCTCCTTATCCATCTTCTTTTCTATTTTGTCCCGGATTTGCATCAATTTGACATCGAAGTAATCTTGTTGTGCCTTGGCCCTCATAAGTCTTTCATTATTAGCTTTATAACTCTGGACATATTTCAGTAGTACTTTTACAGTTTCTACCAAATTCATGTGCTTCTCCTTGGATTATGTACCATCGACTCCCAAACCGACATACAAATACCCAAATTCATTAGCATGAATATAAGTCCTATGCACATATTCCATGCTCTTAACCTTCTGCACTGACTCTGTCATGCTCTATTCACTGAAAATTCTGCAAAATGTGCAAGCAATTAAGATTTGTTAGATATTTTCATGAAACAACTACATGAAAAATTTGCACCATTTTGTTAGAATTCCTTTCACTTGGATTTATTGGATGCTTTTATCATCCCAACTCTAGTGTGCACACCTACACATCACTATCTTTGTGCAAATCACAACTCTATATCGCGCACCAATGATCTTCCACACAAATCATCTTTGTAATGTGTGGTACCAATTCTTAGTGAACACATCTATTCATGTTGATCTTTAGCCCATACAAGTCCAGTGTTGAACCTATAGCTCTAATACCAATCTGTAACATCCCCAACCACCCCAGGTTGGGCCATGTCACTCCATAAAACTCTCTGACAAAGTTCTAATACCACTTTGTAATGTACACAATCTCCTACTGAGTCTCGTTACCACCTTACACATGCTCTATGTCAACCAAACTGTAACATTCCCAACATACCACTGAGCAATATTACTCTAGAGGTACACTGTGCAAAATATATTTTAGCATAATCTGCACAGTTTCACTTAAAGTAACACGCTCAACCCAAACTTGACTCGTGCCATTCCACTTGCAACATTGGAAGCAACATTTTTCCTTACAACTCAATCTTAACAGGGGAATTAAATCAAACAGTGTGTACCATCATACTGACCATACATCCTAACTATTTGAACATCCATCTGGGTGACATGCGCCACTCCTAAATTCATTGTGCATGGAATCCAATTCCTTTACCGCACACTCATGAGTTTCAGCGTCTGAAGCACACAGGTTACGATCTTGCGCACCCATCCCTTCAGTCTTATTCTTGACAACTCATAACCAAAATCACAAGGTTAATTTAATAGGTAAGGCTACCACATTTATCATATCCATGCACAACTACAAATATAGGCTAATGCACTATACTTACATGAACAAACAACAATAATCAGAATAACAGCAAGTATTCATATGTAACACATACAAAGATTTAACATATATCAAACACCAAAAAAATGCACATAGTAAACAAGACAAGTATATAAGGAACACTTATCTTAAATGAAAGTCACCAACTGTGGCCATAACTCAAATGTTCCTCCCATCCATGGGCATTGTTTCTCATAATATTTTAGCAACAAGTTAACCCTGAGTTGGGGCTCAACTCCACCAGGGCTATAAGGGTCCTAACCACAAGCTATGCTCTGAAACTCAACAGAATTTCTCAGTACTAGGTTCCCACTGCTACAACTAGTTCATATTCCCTCATTCCCCATGCACCTATCACACCCAAGGAAGTGTGCCCCTTCTTTTCTCACCAGTATTTCTGCTTCCCCACTTCCCTTCATAGGGTTACCAGCAACAGGTCAAACAAGAAGTCTCTAAGACCTACAACTAATGCTCAATGCACCAGGGAAAAATTCTCAGCAAAATTCTCTCCTAGAGAGTATTCCCATGGGTTTGACAACCACTCCACAATATCTAGTCTCTCACCTAGAGAGACTTTTCATGGTATGCCAACTTGACTCCTCAACGGTATCTTTGAATACAACCCCCGGAGCTCCATGCAAGATTCTCTGGCAGATAGGGTAATAATCAAATTTTCTATACGATTCGACCCCCTTCTGCTCACGAGATCTTTCCACATGAATCATAAACATAAACCCCAAAATACACTAAGTCTAGCAATATATATTGCAATCCTTCCTCTTGACACTTGTCACCTCCAAAAGTATATTTAAGCCACTTGGTGACTCGTTTCCTACCCTCGGGAACTTAGGATAAAATAATATATCTCACATTATACTTTTCCTGGAAATATTATTAAAATATTCCCCATGACTTACGACTCACCCCCCTTGTTAGAACACTTATAATTTTCAACTTTTATTCTTTTGTTTTTACCTCTTAGAAATAAAATTTCACCCAAAAAACTTATGAAATTGCCTTTTAAATTAAATAAATTCTTGGTCGTTATCTATTAATAAAGAGCTCACATTATTGCACGTCGACGAGTTGCACTAAGTTGATCCAACGGTTCTTGTGATCTCTGAAATATAAAAGCCGCTCGAGTTTTAAAGGAAAAACTTTAACGCTCATTTCGAAGCTTCACGCTTCAGGTGTTTCAAGAAGTATAAACAACAACACACCCGAACCCCAAAGTCTCGAAGTCCTGAAGACAGATTCTCGTAACAATTACAAAAAGGACTTACAAGATGAGTCATAGGACACATGTCTTCTAATATTTTATGGGGATGACACTTGGCACTTATTTCTAACATTTGTGTCAGATTATTCGCTCGATTTCAAGTGACACGTGTCACTCTTCATTTTTTGACACGTCACCAAGAATGACGTCGTCTCTACCATGTCACTTTAGGGCATTGTCGTTCGGGAGTTTAAACAAAGATTGGGTTCACAAATCATCGAAGTAATGAATATTACAAAAAAGTAAAAAAAAAATTAAAGAATTAATAAAACATTTAATAACTTTAATTAATCAGGATTATGTGTTAATTAATCACTTCGCAACTTTGGACTTCGGGAGATTTCTCTTGTGCTACATCCAAAACTCCCAAATGTTGAATCGTCGAAGTACGAACCACACTTTAAAAACAAATGAACTCCCAGAGCTTCGAAGCTCCAAAGTTCCGTAGCCCCGAAATACATATAACGGTTCAAACAACTACTTCGAGAATTCGGCCTTCAGAGGATTTCTATCATACTTCATTCAAAATCCCCGAATACCGAACTTCTGAAATACTTAAGGCCAATACAACATTTTAAAACATGACTAATCAAAACATAAAAATGATTAATTAGGAATAAACTTCTTTGGGAATTCAGCCTTTGGGAGATTTCTTCCCTCTTACATTCAAAACCTCTGAACGGTGAACCATCGAAGTATTAATGAAATTTATGATTGGCTAAAATTAATGCTTTGAGTAATTATTGTGATTTGCAAGATAATAAATTCCATTAGATTTTTAATAATCTCTCTGTCAATAAATCAATATGAAGATTGATAGATTTTATGAATAAAACATTTCGAATCTCAAGTCATTTTACCACTTACAGTTAGAATTTTTTCGGTAATTAAGAGCTTATAGACTTTTCTTGTTACAGGAAGGATAATTTTATTTCCTAAATAATTATGGTGCCACGAAAAGGAAGAAGCAATATGCATTAGCTGATGATTCTAATCCAAACATAGAGGTTTGCCTTTGAATTGAATGAGAAGATTGAACCTTCAAGGTTTGTGGTAGCCTTGATGGACATGTGAACCTAGTTCAACGAACAGAGGAAAGTGAGTGCATTTGGGAGCAAATGAAGGAACATATAAAGCGCCAGCACATCAAATCAAAACTCAACAATTTATCGGTGTTATGTTTTTCCATTCGGATTGTATTCTATATTTAGAGCAGATATTGTGGAAATTCCAACTACTTTTAGTTGAGACAATTTTTGTATAAATATATAGGTTTTAGATCTATTCATGGCATATTCTAGCCCAATATTGGTTGCTTCTAGCCTAATGTAAAAGAGAAAACCTTTTTTAATATTAATAAAAGTGCAGACAGAGATTCTAAGTTTCAATCCATTTGAGTTATGTGCTTCCTCTATGTTTCCATCTATTATGAATTCCTTTTTGTAGTTCTTGAAGAGTGAATGATTACAATTTAGTAATATGTCTATTGTGATCATAATATATCAGAAGTTCATTCAGTAACAGTTTTTCCTCTGTTATTACTGTGAGTAAAAACAAGACCTGTGACTTGTGTGAATTGTTGCATTCTTAATCTCCTTTCAAGGGTACATCTTCCACTTTTCTTCTACTGCAAACAAGGTGAGACTTATCTATAATTGATACTTGGATTTGTTTTAACAGTTTTGTCAATCATTTCTACATCATTTGAAATTATAATTATGACTAAGATAACGAGATACAGCCTATGTATTGTCTTATCATAAATTTCACTTAAAGATTATATCTTAGAAAAATGAAGGTAGAAGAAAGCGCTTATAAAACAAAATTAGTTTAAAATCTTTGATGCTTGGCATTATTCTTTGAGACTTAGAATCAATCTTCGGAACAACATTGATGTAGGAGCATCACTCCAAGCCAGCTACGCGCCAGCCAGCCAGCACATCAAAGCGCACATTCGATGGAGGAGAGAGGCGCAGCCCTCTCACTTTCAAATTTTGAAATTTGAAATTGTATTAAATGTTGTAAGGCTGGTAGAGCCAAAAATCCATGCATGTGCGTAGGCTTTAGATAAAGGTTGCCTTAAATGGTTGTAAGGCTGGGATCTAGATCCRATTCGGACTAGACATCCCATTYAATGTAAATTTAATGTAATTGAATAGAGTAGGTAGCTTGGAGGGAAGAGCTCAATGAGCCCCCTCATGTAAAAGATCTTTAGCATCTTATTTTAGGTAGGTCGAGTTGAGTTGTGAGTTTTTAGAAAGGAAGAAGAGAGTCGAGACTCGGTTGCAGTCCGAGCTCGAACACATTGTAATCAGGCATTCTTGATTAATACAAACAGAGCAGTTTTTCGTGCATGTTGTTGTCCACATGTTTATGAGTTCATGAATGAATGTCTTTATGTGTTGATGATATGTTGTAGATGTATGTTAGGTATGCATTTGCAGGGATAGAAAAAATTTACTGTCTATGAGTTATTTGATTCTAGGTTTGGGTTCTTTGAGGCCTCATGCAAGAGGTTGCATGACAGAATATTGTGGGTTCTATCAGCCAGTGCAAGGAGTGCACTTCTGAATTCTGCGGATTCAAACAAAGACGTGTCAGGATGGCACACCAGCTGAAGTCATTGACTCAAGGAGAATCATCAAGGTTGTTGAATACCTTGGAGGTAAGACTGTGAAGAAGAGAGCACAAGACAGACTAGAATCATTGAGGGATTATGTAGAATCTCTGCCAGGAGGGCATTGATCAAGTGCATAGAAGGCACAAAGAAGATAGAATTTATGAGAATTATGTAAGGCTCTGCCAAGAGGGCATTGAGCGAATGCACAGGATGCATTAGGAGAAGAACTCTATTTCGAGTTCGGCAAGAAGATAGGATCACTGAGGGTTCTGTAGAAGCTCTGCCCGGAGGGAATTGAGCACTTACATAGAGTGCACAGGAGGAACTCTATTTCAAGTTCAGGGAAGACAGAACTACTGATGGTTTTGTAGAGCTCTACCAAGAGGGCATTGAGAGAGTGAATAGAGTGCACTAGGGAACTCTATTTTGAGTTCTAAGGAAAGGGAAGTGTCAAGGAGAAGGCACTTAGAGAGTTACTAAACACTCTGTGAAGAAAGGCTCTGCAAGGTGTGCATCGAGCAAAAGAAAACCAGGAGGGAATGAAGCATTTCTTTGCAGGAAATACTTCAAATTGAGTTATCCTAAAACTCAACAGCACAAGGAGTGTGCAAATAAGAACTTGTCTAAAGTTCTTAAGCTCAGAAGGAATAGCGCAAGAAGTGCGCTCAAAGTGAACTTGTCTCAAGTTCAAAATCTCAGGAGGAACGGTGCCTTTGCGCATAGAGCAGTAGCCAAGAGGAGCAGAAGATTGAGAAACCTTTCAAGGTTTCTGAGTTGACCAAGCTCAGGACGAATAACATAGTTGTGTGCAGGGACCCTGCAAGGAGTGCAGAGGTCAAGAAACCTTTAAGGTTTTAGAGTCAACAAAGGTCAAGAGGGGCAGCGTCCTTAGAATATAGGCGGGAGATGAGGATATAGGCTTCACAACAGGAGAAAAGGCTGAGACCTTTGAAGTGTTTGAAGTCTTCCAAGTTCAGGAAGAAGCACAAGCTCAGGAGGGAGCACAGCTACCGTTAGATCAGCTGGAGAGGATGAGATCTGGACCATTGAATATATGTCTACGCAAGTAGGAGGAGAGTGCACAGGAGAAAGAGATATGGGTCGTCAGATTTGGGTGCGTGGACTGATAGCCATCGGATCCAGAAGAAGTTGCATGAGGTTTAACCCTCATATGTGAAGAGGGGAATGAAGGGCTATTTCGGCATTTTGGCTACCGGGAGATACAAAGGGAAAGAGTCAGGACTCTTGACCCATGAAATCCTGAAAGGATCGTGATTGTCCAACAAGAGGACACGTGGTGAGCGGTCGAGGTTTCGGGGAAATTCCCAAAAGGAGGATTTCAACATTTCGGCAACCAGGAATGCAAAGGGTAAGAGTTTAGAACTCTTGACCCGTGAAATCCCGAAAAGACACAAGTTGTCAGATCAGGAGAGGCTATGAGTCGTTGATCCCAGTTTGGAGTGGAAGACCAATGTTTCGGGGATCAGTACTTCAGTATTTCGGATACTGGAAGCTCAAAGGGGAAGGGAGTTGTTGAAGCCGGGATCTCGAAGTCCTGAAATGCAAAAACCAGAAAGCAGATGGAGGAGTAGCGTGGTCACGGAACAGGGTCACATATTTCGGTATTTCAGGATTCGGCTTTTCGGGAATCTCAAGGACAAGAGGTCGGGGGTGCTTTGCAATGGAAATCCATGAAGTCGTGAAACGCGACATATCTTTGGAGTGGGACTGCGGTCATACATTTCGGCAGTTTGGGTTTGACTTTTCACGAATCCCGAGGACAAGAGGTCAGGGGCGCTTTGTGTTGGAAACCATGAAGTCCCGAAAGTGACGTANTGAAGTCGTGAAACGCGACATATCTTTGGAGTGGGACTGCGGTCATACATTTCGGCAGTTTGGGTTTGACTTTTCACGAATCCCGAGGACAAGAGGTCAGGGGCGCTTTGTGTTGGAAACCATGAAGTCCCGAAAGTGACGTATTGTTGGAGTGGGACTATGGTCACATGTTTCGAAAGTTCGGAATTTGGCATTTCGGCAATCCCCGGGGGGCAAGAAGTCGAGCACTTGACATTGAAAGTCCCAAAGTCGCGAAACGCAACATACCTTTGGAGTTAGGCTACGGTCACAGAGGAAGCGGTCACATGGATGAGATGTGGGCCGGGGTGGGGCTAATCGTTGATTGAGCCATTTCGGCATTTTGAGGTTCGGGGAATCGAAGGGTCAAGAAACTCAACATCAAAACTACCGAAATTTTGAAACCCAAAATCCCTTTTCGAAAAGGGTCACGGTCATATTTGGTGGTCGTGTGGAGGTGAAGATTCACGCCTGGTGCATTGTTTGTGCCGGTGGAGTTTTCATGAAGGACCTGTGGATCAGATTCTTGGGATTCCGATAGGGACCCGAGTGAGCCTCTTCAGCTTGAGTAAGAATTCGAGAACGATCCTAAGACCGGGAGGTCGCGCAGAAACTGTTGAGGCAGGGGGTGCTGCGTCAAACATATTTTTGGCATCGTTTTCAGGGACGGGTTTGAAGGTCTATATCTTTCCTGGGGTATGACAAAGCTTAGATCTATTCTTTGATCATGAACAAGGGATAGGAATTTAACTGTCTCTGATCATTCACCTCGTGACTCCTTGGTTCGAAGACTCCACATGATTCACTAGTGAATCCATTGGTTTCAAGATGTCAAGTTCTTTTGATGCTCGGATCGCTGCAAGGTTTTATCCTTTGAACGTTACAAATGTTTTTGGTTTTCCAAACATTGTTCTTGATATTAAAGAATGGGGAGATTATCTCCTAGTTTTAGAGAGGATAAAGAGGATAATCATGTACAACACTTGTTTGAGTTTAATAAGCCTATGGATCAACTAGATATTCATCATGAAGATGTTTTGATGAAACTGTTCATGTTTAGTCTGGGAGGAGATGTTCGTCATTGGTACAAGTCTCTTCCTCCTTCTAGCATCTCATCGTTAAAAGAATTTCATGCTTCCTTCCATAAGTATTGTAGGAGGATCTATCCAGTTGATCTTATTTTTGAAGACTGTTGCAATTTAGATTTAATAGAACAAGATTGTAAATATAATCAATTTGTTGATGAAAAATCAGAACATGATAGCAATTGTGGTCAAATATATGAAGAAGAATTTGCAGAAAAACAAGATTTCCTTCAAACAGATCAGGAAATTTTATATGAAGAGGACTCTGAAGTAAATCAATAAGAGGTTTCTTGTAACAGTAAGAATGAAGACGACATGATTGCAAGTAAAAATGAATATATCTCTGCAGATCCTCCAATCTTTCAAGCATATCAAAGACATGATGAGGAATCTTCTATTGATCTAGATCCTTGCGAAGGCCAATGGCTTATTGAATACCATAAGAAATCAACTCTTGCAAAAGATGATTTTGGTAATGATACTGACAATGGAAATGATACTCTAAGTGCATTTGTCATTGTACCAAATGTTCATAGTAATTACTATCATGATCAAACTATTTTTCTAAATTCTTATTTTGATCAAATTGTTATTATTCAGTTAGCATTACTAGATCATCAAGAAATGGAGGTTTTTGAAAATCAAGGTTCATAAATTTTATATAATCAGCATGCTTATGATGAGTATCTAGAGGATGAAGAAGAGAAAATTTATTTCCCAACATGCATGGAAACATACAATAGTTCTCCTTTGTTTGATAACTGTGATGAATGTGATCTTGAAGTTGATGAGTAGCAAATTATTTCTTTTTCTTCAGAGAAACCTTTTCAGCTGGAAACCAATCAGTAGCATCATAAAAGAAATTAGCCTATGTATGACAGTTATCAAGAATATTCTTGGACAGTGGATGAAGGATATAAGGAGGGGTTACTAGAGAATTTGATCTCTCCTTCCTGTTTAGCAACTGATGAGAATTGGACTAGTGAGCCTCAATGTGAAATTTTTGCACCAGAAAAAGAAAAGATCAGCAGTGGAGAAAATGTGCAAAGACATTTCATACAGCTTGGCCAACAGGAAGAGGTATCGTTTGACTTTGAAAATCCTTTATATTTTCATGATCCAGTGGTTGTTTGGTTGGAGTATTTTCTTCAAGAGGTCCAAAATGTTGCAGCATTTTGTGTGCAACCAAACTTCACCAGTAAGCGCAAGCTACCTATTCATTCTTTGATGCAAAACAATTATTGTATTTTCATTCCTTCATTTAGTAGCAAGCCAGGTATGTTAAGAAATCCACTATTTACATGGCTCCATTGGAAATTCCATATTATTTGATCAATATAAATCCGCCTGATTAGTGTAGGGACAATGTATATAAATAAGTTGTCCAAATCAACATTTCATTTCAACATTCTATTTCAATGTTTTATTTCAGTTCAGTAGTTCGGTTCTCAGTTTAGCATCCAATATGGTTATGTTTTTAGGCATTATGACTCCATAGCCCAATGACAGGGTTCATAGTTTGACAGGGTTGATTTCAGGTCACATAAGGATGAAAGCACGTGGTCTACTGTTATTGGCTCTTTTCATAATAGATCTTGTTGAATAGGAGATAAGACTCAAAAAAACCCGACACTCGTCTTTTCAACTTTTTGATTTCTCTAAAAACAGGTGATAAATAAATAATATTCCTTGGTGAAAATTCAAAAGAAAAATAAGGTATGAGTTCCTATTTTTCTTTATAATCTGAGTAAAATCTTAAACATTGATTAAAATAAATGCAAAGGAAGTTCTTCTCATGATGATGTTATCACCTGATCTAAAAATTGGAGATGTAGAAAAATATAACTCAAAGTGTCATGCTGAAAAATTCTAAAGCCATCTCTGGTATAAAAAATAAATAATAATAATAATAATAATAAATAAGCTCGAAAGAAGTCTAAAATTAATACACAAACTTGTGTGGGATTGGGACATTTTTTAATTCAGATCCTCTAAATCCTTGATTTGGTTATTTTTGTCTCTCCCCAAGTTCTTTCCACTTCACATTTTCTTTCTCCTTTCACATCCTGTTAATCTTCATAGAAATAAGAAGACTTATCTTGACTCTGAAAACTCAAAAGCATATTTTCAAAATAAGATTAGGCAAAAATATTTGTGTTCCTTTGATTTTAATTGAAAAAGTATGTCTAGGCTAATCATGATAATTTTAGCTCTGATATCATATTTTAAACTGAAAAACTTGCTCAAGGTTTATCCCTAAAATGATCAAAATTCCCAAAATATTTCTCCTATAGATGAAGGTGTATTGAAAATTGGAAGAAAGTTAGTTTCAGAGTATTCTTAAAATTGTTGACAGGCCTTCCTTTTAAGTTTAAAGATTTTAAACAGATATCAGCCCTTGTATTTATATACAAATTGATTGCCCCCACTTCAAAATGTTAAAATACAAGACAGATGGTGAAAGGAAATTCATAATTCGATTGCCCCCATATTGTCCAAAAAAGATGATGAAAGGAAATTCATTTATTGATTTCCCTCATCTCAGTGAAATGCAAATTGTTAATAGAAGTGGTGAAAGTAAATTCAATGGGAGAAGTAGATAACTTCACCGGAGTACCAAACAGGCTCGCTAGTAGTGAATCAATATCTATGATATCTATAAGGTTGTCATACATATCTATATATCATATTATGTTATCTAGTTATCTTTCCAGTGATATTTACATCCTAAACCAACTAGGTATTCCCTAAATAAATATGTTACATCTTCTTAACCTTGAAGCGAACAAATTCGGTCGAAGCCTGATATTTTAGTTAAAATTATTTTGATTATCTTAAACAATTTTGAAATCAATTTAAAAAAAAAGGAAATTTTTTACTAACCTAGCTTGAAATCAATCATTAAGTATGTTTTAAAGTTTTTGAATTTGGATGAGTTCATTTTTCTATGTATGATTAATTCTTAAATAAAACCAGAAAATGCTTTTCAAAAAAGAAAAATGACTCCATTTACCCAATAAAGGAACTTGGTCTACTGTTCTTTCATGCTTCACAGGGAGCCACAATCCCCAAATGGAGCCTATGTTAGAACACTTATAATTTTCAACTTTTATTCTTTTGCTTTTACCTCCTAGAAATAAAATTTCACCCAAAAAACTTAGGAAATTGCCTTTTAAATTAAATAAATGCTTGGTCGTTATCTATTAATAAAGCGCTCACATTGTCGTCCATCGATGAGTTGCACTAAATTGATCCAACGGTTCTTGTGTTCTCTAAAATATAAAAGCCGCTCGAGTTTTAATGGAAAACCTTTAACGGTCACTTCGGAGCTTCGCGCTTCGGGTGTTTCAAGAAGTATAAAAAACAAAAACCTCAAACCCCGAAGTCCCGAAGTCCTGAAGACAATTTCTCGTAACAATTCCTAAAAGGACTTACAAGATGAGTCATAGGACACGTGTCTTCTAATCTTTTTTGGGGTTGACACATGACACTTATTTTTAACATTTGTGTCAGATTATTCGCTCGATTTCAAGTGACACGTGTCACTCCTCCTTTTTGGACACGTCACCAAGAATGACATCATCTCTACCATGTCACTTCAGGAGATTTCCCTTCAGGATTTTAAACAAAGATTGGGTTCACAAATCATCGAAGTATCAAAGCGTCGAAGTAATGAATATTACAAAAAAGTAAAAAGTGTTTTAAAGAATTAATAAAACATTTAATGACTTTAATTAATCAGGATTAAGTGTTAATTAATCACTTTGAACTTCGGGAGATTTATCTTGTGCTACATCCAAAACTCTCGAATGTTGAATTGTCGAAGCACGAACCGCTCTTTAAAAAAAAATGAACCCTTGGAGCTCTGAAGTTCCCTAGCCCCAAAATACATATAACGGTTCGAACAACTACTTCAAGAATTTGGCCTTCGGAGGATTTCTATCATACTTCATTCAAAATCCCTGAATACTGAACTTCTGAAATACTTAAGGCTAATACAACGTTTAAAAACATGATTAATTAAAACATAAAAATGATTAATTAGGAATAAACTTCTCTAGGAATTCGACCTTCGGGAGATTTCTTCCCTCTTACATTCAAAACCTATGAATGTCAAACCGTCGAAGTATTAATGGCGTTTATGATTGGCTAAAATTAACTCTTTGAGTAATTATTGTGATTTGCAAGATAATAAATTCCATTGGATTTTTAATAATCTCTCTGTCAATAAATCAATACGAAGATTGATAGATTTTATGAATAAAACATTTCGAATCTCAAGTCATTTTACCATTTACAGTTAGAATTTTTTCGGTAATTAAGAGATTACAGACTTCTCTTGTTACAGGAAGGATAATTTCATTTCCTAGAGGATTATGGCGCCACAAAAATTTGGGAAGAAGCAATATGCATCAACTGATGATTCTAATCCAAACACAGATGTTCACCTCTGAATTGAATGAGAAGATTGAACCTTCGAGGTTTGTGGTAGCCTTGATGGACATGTGTACCCAGTTCAACAAATAGAGGAAATCGATTGCATCTGGGAGTAAATGAAGGAACATATAAAGCGCCAGCACATCAAATCAAAACTCAACAATATTTGCGTTAGGTTTTTTCATTCAGATTGTATTCGATATTTAGAGCAGATATTGTGGAAAGTCCAAATAATTTTAGTTGAGCCAATTTTTGTATAAATAGATAGATTTTAGATCTATTCATGGCGGATTCTAGCCCAATATTGGTTTCTTCTAGCCTAATGTAAAAGAGAAAACCTTTTTGAATATTAATACAAGTGCAGACAGAGATTCTAAGTTTCGTTCCATTTGAGTTATGTGCTTCCTTTGTGTTTCCATCTCTTATGAATTTCTTTATGTAGTTCTTGAAGAGTGAATGATTACAATTTAGTAATATGTCTATTGTGATCATAATATATCAGAAGTTCATTTAGTAACAATTTTTCCTCTATTATTACTGTGAGTAAAAACAAGACCTGTGACCTGTGTGAATTGTTGCATTCTTAATATCCTTTCAAGGGTACATCTTCCACTTTTCTTCTACTGTAAACAAGGTGAGACTTATTTGTAATTGATACATGGCTTTGTTTTAACAGTTTTGTCAATCATTTCTACATCATTTGAAATTATAATTACGACTCAGATAATGAGATACAACCTTTGTATTGTCTTATCATAAATTTCACTTAAAGATTATATCTCAGACAACTGAAGGTAGAAGAAGGCACTTATAAAAACATTTCATTTTAAAATATTTGATGTCTGACATTATTCTTTGAGCCTTAGAATCAATCTCAGGAAAAACACCCCCTTTTCCCTTTTCCGGTGGAGTAGGCCCCCCAATTCTTTTTGTTTAAGTCAGTCAGCACACAATGATGCAATATTATATTAGTATTAATGATTATATTTAAATGGATAGGCGAACTGGCCTATCTGCATCTAGGCTCACCAACCTCATAATCATACAATCTCTCCATCCTCAAAACATAACATTCATTTGTGTGCACTAATCTAAGTGTGTGCAACACAGTGAAATTTGTGCACTTACCGAGATGCATGCAACACACAACTGTGTGCACCTTGTCTTTGTTACACTTTTCAGTACACTTTCTCTGATCTGTGCAACACCATAAATTGGTGTCCTTGGCTCACCAGCCTAAATGTACATTACATTTACACTTGGTACCAATCATCTCACCAGGATATATGTACAATTACAAAGGGTCCTGGATCAGGGACACTACATTCCATCACTAGGTAAATATGTGTATTATGTTTCGTTCATTGATGATTTCTCAAGGAATACATGGATTTATTTCCTCCAAAAGAAATTTGAAGTCTTTGGAAAATTTAAAGATTTTAAGTCTCTTGTGGAGAATCAGATAGAAAATAAAATAAATGTATTGAGAACAAATAATGGTGGAGAGTTCTACGGGAATGATTTCAAGGAATTCTATAAGAAGTGTGGTATAGCAAGGCAAAAGAATACTCCATACACACCTCAACAGAATGGGGTTGCAAAAAGGATGAATAAGAAGTTGATGGAAAAATCAAGGAGCATACTTGGTGGTTTGTGGTTGGGAAATGAATTATGGGTAGAGGCAATGAGTATTGCATGTTACCTAGTAAATAGATCACCCTCATCAGCATTGGTGGAAAAATCTCTACATGAGTCATAGATTGGTAAAAAATCCTCTCTTGAACATCTTATAGTTTTTGGTTGTGATGTTTATGTACATGTTCCAAAGGAAAATAGGAGTAATTTGGATAATAAATTTGGAAAGTGTATGTTTATTGGTTATAAAGATGGTATAGAAGGCTATAAACTTTGGAAGGATATTATCACATTCTCATAAGAACAATATGTTCCACACCTTTTTTTTAAGGTGGAAAAACTTATCCTAACTCGATGGTCATTCGACAATGAAGGAAATCATCATTGATCATTATCCATGAATGTGAGTTGAGTCATCACACCTACCAAAATTACTTGCACAATTTATGACATATACACATCAGCTAATATAAATAAAAAAAGAAAATTGTTGGAAAAGATAAAGTTGATGAAAATGGATTGTATATAGATCAATATAGTGCATGGAGAAGAAGTAAATTACTAGAAAAAATAAAATAAGTGGGATATGGATCATACATATATCAATATAGAGCATGGATCTATCTCTTCTTTTGTTGAATACATAGTACCCATGATAACGAGGAGTTATTTGTTCTTCTCCTAAGCATTGTTCATTGTAATCCTATTACAATAATCGAGTAGAAAAAATGTTTGTAAATGGTTAGTGGATCAATTGACCTTGTATATTATTTATAGATGTTATTATTATTATTTATAAAGAATTATAAACCTTATATTTAATAGTTTACTAGATATTGTAGTTTATACGCATTTTTTTAATATTATTGTTTGAATATAATCTCTATAAAAATTTAAATATGAATTTTTATTAACAAAATCTAAGACTTTTACCAATTTAACTTACTCATATGTGTATATGTAACCTCATTGCCATTTTAATTATATGTATTTATAGGTATATAAATAAGATATATAGTGTTAATGGTTAGCTTAATCAATTGAACCATTCACCCAAGGCATGTTGTTGACATCGAGGTTAGAATACAAATCCAACTTCTATAGAGTCTCTCAAGTTACCAATGATTATTGTGACGATTACATTGTCTTCCATCCAAGTATTCTAAGGAAGAGGGCGGGATCATCATGTTTTTTATAGGGAGGTCACATGTTATAGGGAAATTTTCATCGAATACCTCAAGGTTACTAGTGGCTATTGTGGGGGTTGCACCAACTTCCATCCCTATTTTTGGGTCGGGTATGGGCAGAGAATGAGTAACTCCACACTTGAATTCTTTGTATTAACATGAGATATTCATAAATAAAAGTTGGGATGACCTTTGGTTTCATCTTCCAATAGGTCTGAATGACTCTTCTTATTCACCTATGACTCTTCATATTTCTCCTAAATAATATTTACAATATTATTTACAAAATAGAATAATCATGACGATTAAGTATCCAACATTCCCCCCTTTAATTCGAAGGGGTGTTTGTGAGTCCAAGCATCATTCTAATTTTTTCTCTTCCAAGTTCTTTGGTGAAGATGTCTGCAATTTGCTCATTTGTGGAACAATGTCTCAAGTGAATAGTTTTGGCCTCTACATGATATCTAATTAGATGGTACTTTGTGTTGATGTGCTTGGCTCGATCATGGAATCTAGAATTATTGACCAACTTGATAGAAAAAATGTTTTCAACCAGAAGAGGAGTAGAGTTCRCCTATTTCTCCTACAAATATTCAAGTATTTTCCTAAGMCACATAGTCTCCTTTGTTGCTTCTGCAACTGCTACATATTTTTCCTTTGTTGTGGAATCTACTAGAACCAACTATTTGTGTGATCTCCAAGAGAGAGTTCTTGATCCAAGACTCATGAGATAACTTGAATTTGACACTCCATTTTCTTCATCTTCATCAAAGTATGAATCAAAATATCTAATCAAGTTGAATTCATCCAACTTATAATACTTGAGTCCAAAGTATTGAGTTCTCTTCAAGTATTTTAGAACTCTTTTTGCAGCAAACCAGTGTCCTTCACAAGGTTTGTGCATGAACCTGGAAGAAATCCCAACAACAAATAAAATATTTGGTCTAGTGGTGGTAAGCTATATAAGACTTCCCATAAGTTATATGTACTCGGTTGCATCCTCAAACGCATTCCCTTCATTTGATGTGAGCTTCAAATTTTGTTCCATTAGAGTAGAGAGAGGTCCAAACTTGTTCAACAATTCTCCAATGTACTTATTATGGGAGATGAATATGTACTTTTGATTATCAGTCACTGCAATACCCAAGTAATAATGAAGATGTCCTAAATCTGTCATCTCAAAATCCTTTCTTCAACTCTTTCTTCATTTATCCAATATAGCCTTCATTGTTCTATTATAAACATATCATCTACATACACTACAAGATATAACATAGTTTTGTCAACTTTCTTGACAAAAAAAATTGCATCATCAAGATTAAAGTGCTTGAAATTCAATTTCAGGATATTCTTAGTTAGCTTTTCTTACCAGGCTCATGGTGCTTGTTTCAGGCCATATAAGGATTTTATGAGCTTGCATATTTTATGTTCTTCTACCTTCACAACAAAACCTTCTAGTTTAGACAAGAAGACATTTTGTTTCAAGTCTCAATTCAAGATATCAATATTCACATCCATTTGATGAACCTTCCATCCATTATGTCTGCCAAGACAAATAGAGTATGAATGGTATCCCATTTTGTTGTGGGACAAAAGTCTCTTCATAATCAATACCTTGTTTCTATGAAAATATTTTTTCCATGATCCTCTCTTTATACTTCTCAAGTGAGCCATCTAATTTGTACTTTTTCTTGAAGACCGACTTGTATCCAATTAGTTTGGTTCCAAATGGAGATCCCGCCAACTTACACATCCCATTCTTGATGAAGGCATCATACTCCTTCTACATGGATTCTTTCCACTCATCATGAGAAGTGGCTTCTTCAAAGCAAGTTTGTTCAAAATTAGTAGATAAATTCAAATCATAATCATATGAAATATCCATATCATCTACATCACCTAAATCAAAATTATCTACATCACCTCCATCTTGTCTTGTAGAGCTTTTGATTCATGTCTTTCTGACCTCATCGTGATGAAAAATTTCAAGTGTTTGTATGAGCCACTTTGGTGGACCTTTATGAGATGGTATTGGTTTCTCAGTTGATTCAGATGGTGTTGAATTATCATCAAGTTTCATCATTTCAATCCTCTCAATCACATCATCCAAATAAACTCCAGGTTCTGATGGAGTGGCTAGAAATTTTGCATGAGGGGGAGATGGTGCTTCAAAAGAAGATTCCATAGATTGATCCAAGATATGGATTCCCCCTTCAATATGTGGAATTTCATCATCAAATTCATGATGTATTTACATGAGTGAATATATCCAGATGATCAAGATTTTGCTCAATAGTTTTTTCATTCTTGGAGCATTCAAGAAAAATTAAATCTCTAGAAAGAATGAATTTCTTGTTTACCTCATCATAATTATGATATGCCTTAGTGGTACTTGAGTACCCCAAGAATATGCACTTCCCGTTCCTTGCATCAAGCTTGCTTCTTTGCTTSTTAGTAATTAAGGCATAGCAGGTGGAACCAAAGACCTTGAGATGCCTCACCGAAGGAATACAACCATACCACATTTCATAAGGAGTCTTGTTCTCAAGAGCATGAGATGGACTCTTTTTTTTCACATATATTTCACATAGAATTGCATCAATCCAAAACATCAATTTCACATTTTTGAAAAACATGGAATAAACCATATTTACGAGTCATATCCATTCTTTTATCTACACCGTTATGTCGAGGATTGCGTGGAACTATGGTTTGATGGTGAATACCATGTTTGTGATGATAGTTTTCAAATTCATTAGATATATATTCTCTTCCATTATCAATATGAAGAGAGCCAATATGTGATTGTGCTTCATTTTGAATCCACACATGAAAAATTTTTAAAGTTTCAAAAGCCTATGATTATTTTTTCAACAAGTACACCCAACACATCCTGGTGTAATCATCAATAAAAGACGTGATATATTTATTTCTATTAGCAGATGGAACAGGCATGGGGCCAGAAATTAGAATGTATCAGTTCAATTTGTTTACATGCTTTGGAAGTAGAATCATGAAATGGTTGTTTTCTATGTTTTCGAAGGATACAAGCATTGCATTACTTTAAATTCCTAGGAATAGTAAGCAAACTAGAAACACCATTATTTTCAACAAATGAAGGTTGTAATAATTAATGTGTCCAAATATAGCATGCCATAAGAGACTATATGGTAATGTACCTTCATCATGGTGAGAGAGGTATGCAAAATTGTGTGCATGAATAGATGTCCCTTTCAACTTTAGCGATTTTCCATCCTCTACTCTTGTCATAATGACCATGTTGTCGAAAACCTTATTTCAACTTTTCTACCAAATATATGAATAGAGTGGAATTGTTGTCGAAGGTGCACAAGAGACAACAAGCTCCTCTGTAGCTTAGGAAGATATAGCACATCATGTACAAGAAACTCTAGGAGTCCATGCAATTTAAGCCGGATGGTGCCATTCCCAAAGGTTCGAGACTTGATTTATCTACAAAATAGACTATACCATCTACATTGTCATTGAAATCTTAAAAGAAGTTTCTCTTGAAGGCCATGTGTCATGTTGCACCTATTTCAAGAATCCATGCATCTCTCTAAGAAGCAAATGAAGTGTTAAAGAAATCTTTAGTTACTCCTATATTGCAATGGGAAACAATATAATGAGCATATTTAGGTGCTTTACTTTTCATCATATATGATGCTTTATCTTTGTATTATTTCATATTTTGTTTGTCTTTGATCTTCTCTCATGGGATTTTTCATGTCTTTTCTTCATTTGACCCATTCTTTCCACAATGGTCATAGTGAAGATCAGATCGCTTTCCTTGGTTGTGCCTACCTCCCCTGCCTCTAAAATTGTTTCTTCTATGTCCTCTTTTACTACCTTCTCCTCTAAAATAATCATGTGATTTATTCTTCCCTTTCTAAGAAAGACACACAGTTTTTCCAGTGGGCTGAGCTAATTTATTTCCAAAGGTTTTCTCATGTTATGCAACTTTATCCACCAAAGTGTCAAATGTAATGGATTTCATTTGACCACTAGCTTGCAGGGATTCAAGGTAGTGATAATGTGTAGGGTAGAGGGCCTTAATGAAGGTTGTGAGAGGAATGTATGTATTCACTCTAGTGGAATCAATGTCATACATTTTGGTTTTGATCTCAGAAACTAAAGCCATAGGAACATCATTCTTCAACTCTAGGTTGAAGAGTTTCACCAACAATTGTATGTGTTCCAGTATTTCCAAGTGTAAATCATATAAATCCTTCAATTTCTTTAAAGCACCATAGGAGTATTTAATGGAAATAATATGGTGGCTCACCTATTCACTTATTGTCATAGAAATCACAGAATATGATTTATTTCCTTTGTTATTCCATATGGAAAGTTATTTATCTACTTCAAGTATGGTCAGTATGCCATCAACTTTTCCTTCACAAATGCCATCCCAAAAGTCATTAAAAATCATAGTGTGTTTGATTTTTCTGGACCATTCCAAAAGAAAACAATTGTCAGTGAGAACCACACAAACAATGGATATGAGAGAATGCATCTTCCAACAGAGTTTCTTCTTTGAGATACTAACGGACCGAAAAGAGACCATGGACAATCAGAGGGGTGAATTTCTAATGGTCGATTGAGTCTATGAACATGGATAATTCTAAGCCCATTACAGGTCCTCTCGTATTCTTTACATTTTACGGGAGGCCTGAGAGAGACAATTATTCAACCTCTTCTCTCTCTTGTGAACAACAAGAAATTCGTACTTCAAAGGGATCCTCAAAATCTCTTTTCAACAAAACTCTAAAAAAAATGGATAGATTCAATCTTGGGGCACATAAATAGGTACTTTGGGATCTCCATTTGATATTGATGGCATCCCCTTTATTTCTCTATAGGTTTGTGGAATCCAAAATCGATCCTCCTCATAACACCAACTTGACAGGCATCTACTTTAGAAATCAACTTTGGCTCAATAGTTTCCCCCTAGATTGAAACCTCATCTTTGATTATTTCGCACTCTCTCCTTCCAATTACTAGACTTGCAACAACAAGTAGAATCGGATGCACTCTATTCACCACC
>SNQJ01S0048167.1:37337-51977 GCA_010110895.2 Picea sitchensis | reverse complement strand
GGACGTCTCCCTTGGACTAGCCATCCTAAATAGAAAGAGCTCCCCATCGAGGTGACAGTGGGTGGGGAAGTTCCTGTTACGCCGGTTTTAAGCCTTGACTCAAGCTGCCTAAACCCTTCCTACAAACCATGCGATAACAGGCCGATTTGGAATGCTCAACAGATGGCTCTAATAAAGAAGATAGAAGCTGCTACAAAATGCTCCAATAGAAGATACTATAAGCCTCCAAAGGCCGAATAGTCACTTAAGACCAATGCAAGAGTAGATCTAGGCCGTAAGAAATGCTAACCCCCCAAGTTGGAAGATGTCACGCCCTGATGAAACCCTGAAGACCCTCAATAATTTGGCCCTGTTATCCCCGATATCTAGGGATAACGAGGAGATCATGTCTCGAGGCCCACATGGTCCTAGACATGGAGTACCGAGAGCGGGAGTGACTTGAGCATGGCCCTGGAGGGCCCATGTTTCTTCTTCTCGGCCAACTTTGTCCTGTCAGCAGTAGCAGCCTCCATCACTACCGGCCTGGGCTTGCATCAGAGAGGGCTCTTGCTCCATGAGGTAATTTGGTCCGAGATATCATGGTATGTGTCATATTTGATCGTTATAACCTTCTTATATATGCATTAGATTCCTTTCATTTCGGATATTTGCTTGGATCTTACACTAATCCNGGGGGGGGGGAATAAAATCAAAACTCTTATAAGATAATCTTACAAAAGAGAGAGGGAAAGTGATATTATTTCACCAAGAGGTTCTTTCTACAATCCAATATGAGAGAGATTTGTAACTCCTTCCTTGTTCAACATGGGTTTGACTAGTAGCATTTCAAAAGAAATACTAATAACAAAAAATATTCAATGTGGACCATAAATCAAGTATGTCAATACCTACCTTAAGTAAAATATGTGTATGTATGTATGTGTGTGTATGTGTGTGTGTGTGTGTATGTATGTATGTATGTCATTTCTATATCTGAATTTGAAAGAGATATGTAATTCATTCAGTAACATGGAGTTGACAGGTGACATTTAAATAACACATTAATAACAAAAATATATTTCAATGTCGACCATAAATAAAATATCTAAATGTCCAACTTAGATATATATATATATATAGAGAGAGAGAGAGAGAGAGAGAGAGAGAGAGAGACCAATTGGAAATAAAAACTTTCTTATTGTGAAGGACAACTTGGAGTTAACACATGATATTTTAAAAATATATATTAATTATTATAGATCCATCTTACCTCTTATCTCATCAAGGTGAAAACCTTTTGACAAGTTTTGCACTTTAAAAAAGATTTGCACCTCTAGGGATTGGATCCCTCTAAACACATGATAGATCCCGAGTTAAGATCGAACTTTATTAAATAGATATGGATAAATTAGAAAATATCCATCTTTAACTTCCAATTTATTATATATTTCCAACAATTAAAAATATTCAAATCTATACCACCTAATAAAAATGGTCGTATTCAAACTGTTCTGCATTTTGGTCATTTTTCGGGGATATTTTCAGAGTTGTTTTTCTTGAATATAGTGAGAAATTGTTGGATCTTCTCAAAATCTGGTGAGAAATTGTTCGATTTGCATATTTGAGTGGTTAAATTTGTGTAGAACAATCAAAGCGTAGATGATCCAAAAATGATCTCTTAAAGAATTTGGTTAAGTTTATGCATGAGTTATTTTACCATTTAGGATTTAAAGAGAAGAAGAAGATTTAATGAAAGAATGTTGCATCCATCATAAAGAAATCAGAACAGAAAGTAGACTATAAGAGCAATAAATCATAACACCAAATATTGATAACGGGGTTCGACACAAATTTTCCTACGTCTCTGATCCAAATTATTTTCGGAACGAAATGAAGTAGAGAAATTACAATGAAATACTCATAAAAATTGCCAAAAATAGAGAAATACAACAATACTTTATTTCTATTAATGAAAGATTTGTAAAGAGACTGTAAAAATACAGAGTGCAAGACTCTCTAGAAAGGTGGCATCTTTATCTCTGATAAGAGATTTGACGACTACGCTCATTCGCAAGAAGACGATTACAATGAGGCTCTGAAGGCCTTTTTATGATAAACATGAATGCCAAAACCCTAGACATCCAAAAACCTAACCCTAGGAGATGAAATGCCAAAATTCATGTGGGCCCCATTTGGGTAAGTTAGTACATTAACTTCCCCGGGTGGTAACTGTTGGATCATGTTGTTGTTGATGTCAAAGGTTTAATTAATTGATGCCAAGTGATTGATTGATGCCAAAGGATGATTGGTTTGATTGATGCCAAAGGATGATTGATTGATTGATGTCAAGGAATTGATTGATGCCAAAGGATGATTGAATTATGTCAAAGGTCAAAGTTTTGATGTATACATGTCTTATCATAGTATATTGATGAATATGGATCAATGAGTTCTCTTTGATACATGGTGCATAGTTGAAGATGGATCAATGAGTTGTCATTGATACATGATGATGAAGATGGATCGATTGGTATATGATGCAAAGATGAATCATTATTGTCTTATCATGGTTTATAAGGTGTACAAATGGATCAACTCCAAAGTGGTCTCGTTATGGTGAAATCCCTCACGGGAAGACTCTTTATGGTTGAGTTATCCTTGAAGTATGGTTGGAGAACCCATGCTTATATGTGGAATAATGAGATGAAGATCAGTGAAGTTGTTAGTGAAACTATCCTAGATGGATAGTTCTTGTCATGTCATTTCTGGTGGTATGTGGAATGTCACATAACTCCCCATGGTTTGAGATTTATGGCCCTACAAAGATGAAGGACCCTCATATGTAGGCTTGAAGCCCCAAAAGGTCAAAGAAGTCAAAGATCTTGCAAAGAAGAAATTATTATTTAAATGGTAAAGAAAAGTGACAAATTCAAGGAGGAATATTTAAATGATAAAGAAATGGATAACTTCTAATTATGGAAAGTGGTTAACCCTAAAAATGAGGAAAATAGGTTAACTGACCTAGAAATGGGTTAAGTGACCTAGAAGTGGGTTAAGTGACCTAGAAGATGTTTCTAAGGAAGCTACTTGGAGAGTATAAATAAGAAGCAAGGGTCTTTTATGTATGTGAATATTTTGTGCATCTCTTATGCATCTCTTGAGCATGTATTGAAGATCTATTCTGAGAGAGAGAAGGACCGAAGGATCTCATGGACGCATCAAAGTTTCGGTAAGTCATAGATCATGATGGAAAAAGTCTCGGAAGTTCTGAAACCTTAGTTTATGAGGTATATGCGGGATGTAGCGAGCCAAGGCACGTACATACATGGGTTGAATGAGGACAGGGCACGTACAGTGGATGAAGTCATGTAGACTTCTGTGTGAGCTAGTGCCAGACTCTTGAAGACTGAAGCAAGTTCCAGATCAGCATTCTATGGGATCATATCTTCCCTAGAAACTCTGGTATGGTTACATTGTTATCTTGATGGATACTCTTACTTTTTGTGTGTTGAATGTTTAAGGAATTCTTGATATGGCTATTGTGATGTGGTTTGTGTTGGTTGATGGAGTGAGCAACACTCTTATGATTTAGTACTGATATGATTTCCATAATATGTTGATTTCGTATACATGATTGAGTAGCATTCATATTGTATGGTTGAGGAGCATGAGTAAGTTTGTGGAGATATTGGATGTGTTATGATTGGTTATGGGTCAGATTGGACAGTGAGAGACAAAAGAGAATGTGATTGAAGGTAGCAGAAGATATGAGTGTGTGATGAAAAGAAAACCCTAGTTTCTCAAAAGTGATACATAGATTGTATTACAGACTGGCTGCATACATACGCGAGATGTATTACTAGTAGGGCACGTACATATGCATGTTTCACTACCGATAGGTCGCGTACCTGTGATAGATTGATATCTATTGAGGATTGTTGCCTCATCTCAGTTGGTGTTGAGGGTGTAATTTGAGTCTTGCATTATAGAGATGGTGCTCTTGTAGAGTTGTACTCTATTCAATTGTTGTTGATAAACCCAAGGATTGTAGTATGTAATAAAAATAAAATTGTACATACATCTTGTGTTCCTTGTGTTCTTTGTGGTGATGATTTTTTGATGATATATTGTTGATATATGTTCACATTTAACCGGTTATAAATGACAGCAATAAGTAATGAGTAAATGGTGATTGCTTACTAGTTAGTTTTGTGTAAGAGGGAAGTATTGGGAAAAAGAGTCCTACATTGTTCACCCCCCCTCTCAGTGTAGTCGATGTGTCCAACAACTGGTATCAGAGTAGGCCTTCACTATAAGCCTTAACGATCTTGGAGGAGATCCATAGACACACAAATGGATGATGAAGTTCCAATCCTTGATGAGGAAAATTATTCTACTTGGAGAATAGAAATGAGAGTACATTTGAAGGAGATGGGCGGGGGTATTTGGAAGGCATTCATTGGTGGATCAGATTCCTTGAATAACAAGTCAAAGTTTGTAGCTCAAAGAGAAGGAAATAAGAATTATGCATTGGCTCTCAAGACCATTCTTAGTGGACTCTAAAGGCCTATAAAAGAGAGCATGGGACAATGCACTACCGCAAAGGATCTATGGCTAAAGCTAGAGGAGACATACCAAAGCAAGAAGGATGATATTGAAAACAACTCCATCAAGACAAATGAAGGTAAATATTCTCCAAAAACTCTTGGTTGCATTAATTCTAAATATGAATATGTTGGGAAAAATGAAGATCTTGAAGAGATTTCAAATGAAGGTAAAGAATCTCCTCAAACCCTTGATTGCAATAATTCAAAATTTGATGATGTTGAATTTTTCTCTACAAGTGAAGAAGAAAATATAGAAATAGTTTGTATAGAATCAATTGATTGTTATCCCATGGAAGAAGTAGAAGAAAAACTATTGGAGCTTAAAGAGAAAGTTGAAAGAGGTCTATATGAATATATCAATGACCACTATTATATAGACTATAGTTGTCTTTCAGATAACAATAAAAAATTTCTCAAGAAGATTCAAAGGCACATCTTGAAGTTAAAGGAAATGCTCAAGGAAAAAGAAGAAAGTAATAAGACTCAATTAGATGAAAAGGAAGAAGAGATCTCAAGACTAAAGAATGAAAAATAAGACAAGAAGGTAGATGATGAGATTAGCAAAAGTTTTGAAATTATTTTCCATCTCAAGACCCAAATTGAAGAAGCCAAAAGGGTAGAGGAACTATAGAGGAATCAAATAAATGAAAAGGAAGAGTCATGTCATAAGTTAGAAGCTGAAGTTGTTGATCTTAGAAAGAAAGTAGAGAAGTCAAACAAATTCTTGAATATCTCACAAATCTTGAATGAGATCTTGGAAAGTCAAAGATCACCAAATGATAAATCAGGTCTTGGATACAAGAGAGAAGATGGACATGTTGAAGCAAGCACCTCAAAGAAGCATGAGGTAATTCCCTCACTCTCAAAGGATGAATATAATGTTGCCAAGTCAACCATCTACACAAGGAAAGGAAAATTTCAAAAGAACAAAGCAAGGAAGACATCAAGAATCCATATTTACACCTCAGACAAGATGGACACCAAAGCAAAGGTATGAAAGTATTTTTCACGGTCAATGTTATTCATGTAATGAATATGGTCACAAAGTTTTGGAATGTAGATATTATGCGAGAAATAATGGAAGATTTCATAACACCATAAGGTGTTGGAGATGTGATCTAGTAGGACACATTGTTGTTCACTGTCACAACATGAAATGCTACAGCTGTAGTGGATTTGGCCACAAATCCTAGGATTGTTGGAACACAAGAAGAAAGTCCATGATGAGGACTTCACATAGCATGACTAGAAGAAGAAATGAAGGAAGGGAGACATATTTGAAAAAATGGAAGCTCATAGCTCAAGTTCTGAGAAGCGGTGACACCTTTAGAAGTGGGTGAAGAAGACTGAACAACCAGAGCAGAATGGAAGCCTTAAGGGAATCTCAAGTGTGTCATCCACTGAAGCATATGTGGGTGGAAGTGGTAATAGTCACATACATATGCAAGCTAACCTTGAATAGGTCGTGTACATACGCGAGTTTTCTATGCCTCAGGACGCATATATATGATAAAGCCTAGGGAAAAGGGCTATGCACACAGGTTGCAGCTTGATGTGATGGTATAACTTTGTGGTGCAGGGTCTGACATAGTTTGTTGCAGGTTCTGCCATTGTTTTCTATAGGTTTTCATGATTACATATTGGATTATGTAAAGTAATGATATAAAATGAAAGGCTATCTTGGATGCATGGCACTAACCCATGAGTATGGATTGAGGCATTTTCTGTTGAAGAAAAATGTTGGTTATGACAGTGAAGTTATGGTACTTTGGTTATGTGTATATTGATGATGCTAGCTAGAGATGTCATTAATCTATTGAAGCACACTACTAGTACATGTATTGTTGGATGCTTGGTATTTTCCATAGTGAATGGAGGATTGAGGCTGATATGTTGGGGTACATGGCTGGTACATATTTCAGTTTCATTGATATATCTCATGATATATCTTAGAATCATACTTGATGGATATATTAATGCATGCATTTGGCATATGGTTGGACTACATATTGGATCATGTAGTTGGTGAGTTGATGAGGTGATCATGTTGTATATCATTGATGAGTCTAATCTATAGTTGATGCATGATTGGTACACTTCCAGTACATTGGTAGAGGCACCTACTAATAGTTTGATTGGCACATGTTTTGTGGTGGATTTGGAATACATGCATGAAGATTCATTTTGTTGTGGTATTGGTGCATGGTTGATGTACTTGCTTGTTACAAGTAGTGATACATGTTTATGCACGTGTTTGGTACACTCATAGATGGTATATGTTTGATGATAGTACTTGGATAAAAGTACACCATTGGTATTACTTGATACTTTGGTACATGACATGTGAGATGATATAGTTGAGACACTTGATTGATTGAGATTCATAATTTTGATACTTGGTTCATGGTGGATACATACCATTGGCAGATGCACATGGTTGGCATGTTGGTAGATGCACATGGTTGGCATGTTGATGGAGGCATATGATTGGTATACTATTGGCACATGTTTTGGTACATGATGCATTTGTTTATTCATTGACATATCTTTTTCTTCATGATGTTTGGTATGGCATGAGTTTGATGCATGGACAGGTCCAAGGATCGTCATGTGGTAGTGTATTGTTCATTTTGCAGAGAATATAGGGGAGACATACCCATTGGGGGATTCGTTCTTCTTCCAATGATTCTAGGAGGAGATATTTATCATATGCATACTAGGAAAGAGCCCTATATTTGAAGAAAGAGCACAGAGGCATAATTCCAGGGGGAGTGATGGTCACAGGGGGAGCATGACCAATGTATCTTCAGCATTACATCATAGTGATATCCCTTGTTCAAAAGGGAAGAGATTATTCAGAGGAATATCAAAGGAATTCAGACAGGGGGAGAAGCCCCAAGAAGAGGAGAATGACCCTTTTCCATTGATGTCAAAGGGGCAGAGATAGTCACATTGATGTGATTGATGATTATTGTTGGGGAGAGATAGTCACATTGATGTGATTGATGACTATTGATGTAGAGCATGCCTTGTCTACATGTTGACATCAATGATTGGTGTTGACATCAATGTTGGTATTTCCATCAATGCCAAAGGGGGAGATTGTTGGATCATGTTGTCATTGATGCCAAAGGTTTAATTAATTGATGCCAAGTGATTGATTGATGCCAAAGGATGATTGGTTTTATTGATGCGAAAGGATGATTGGTTGATTGATGTCAAAGGATTGATGTCAAGGAATTGGTTGATGTCAAAGGATGATTGAATAATGTCAAAGGTCAAAGGTTTGATGTATATATGTCTTATCATAGTATATTGATGAAGATGGATCAATGAGTTGTCTTTGATACATGGTGCATAGATGAAGATGGATCAATGAGTTGTCATTGATACATGATGATGAATATGGATCGATTGGTATAGATGCAAAGATGAATCATTATTGTCTTATCATGGTTGATAAGGTGTACAAATGGATCAACTCCAAAGTGGTCCCCTTATGGTGAAAGCCCTCAAGGGAAGACGCTTTATGGTTTAGTTATCCTTGAAGTATGGTTGGAGAACCCATTCTTATATGTGGAATAATAAGATGAGGATCAGTGAAGTTTTTAGTGAAACTATCCTAGATGGATAGTGCTTGTCATGCCATTTCTGATGGTATGTGGAATGTCACATAAATCCCCATGGTTTGAGAGTTATGGCCCTACGAAGATGAAGGACCCTCATATGTAGGATTGAAGCCCCAAAAGGTCAAAGAAGTCAAAGAGCTTGCAAAGAAGAAATTATTATTTAAATGGTAAAGAAAAGTGACAAAGTCAAGGAAGAATATTTAAATGATAAAGAAATGGAGAACTTATAACTATGGAAAGTGGTTAACCCTAAAAATGAGGAAAATAGGTTAACTGACCTAGAAATGGGTTAAGTGACCTAGAAGTGGGTTAAGTGACGTAGAAGATGCTTCTAAGGAAGATGCTTGGAGAGTATAAATAAGAAGCAAGGGTCTCTTGTGTATGTGAATCTTTTGTGCATATATTATGCATTTCTTGAGCATGTATTGAAGATCTATTCTGAGAGAGAGAAGCACTGTAGGATCTCATGGACACATCAAAGTTTTGGTAAGTCAGAGATCATGACGGAAAAAGTCTCGGATGTTCAGAAACCCTAGTTTATGAGGTATACGCAGGTTGTAGTGAGCTAGGGCACGTACATATGCGGGCTAAATGAGGACCGGGCATGTACAGTGGATGAAGTCATGTAGACTTGTGTGTGAGCTGGTGCCAAGCTCTTGAAGATTGAAGCAAGTTCCAGATATGCATTCTATGGGCTCAAATATGCCCTAGAAACTATGGTATGGTTACATTGTTGTCTTGATGGATACTCTTACTTGTTGTGTGGTGAATGTTTAAGGCATTATTGATATGGCTATTGTGACGTGGTTTGTGTTGGTTGATGGAGTGAGCAAGACTCTTATGATTCAGTACTAATATGATTTCTATAACATGTTGATTGCTTATACATGATTGAGTAGCATTCATATTGTATGGTTGAGGAGCATGAGTAAGTTTGTGGAGAGCTTGGATGTGTTATGATTGGTTATGGTTCAAATTGGACAGTGAGAGACAGAAGAGAATGTAATTGAAACTAGCAGAAGATCTGAGTGTGTGATGAAAAGAAAACCCTAGTTTCTTAGAAGTGATACGCATGATGTAGTATAGACTGGACGCATACATACATGGGTTGTATTACTGGTAGGGCGCATGTTTCACTATCGACAGGTCGCGTACCTATGAAAAATTGATATATGTTGAGGATTGTTGCCTCATCTCAGTTGGTGTTGAGGGTGTAAGATGATTCTTTCATTATAGAGTTGGTGCTCTTGTAGAGTTGTATTGTATTCAGTTGTTGTCAATAAACCCAATGATTTGTTGGGTATATGTTATATTCTTTGCATGTGTGTGTGTGGGCGCACCAGGTTCGACAACTACGTCTGACGATCCCTCTAGTAGTGGTTTATGTGTTGTGTGCGTCGAGCACTTCCTAGGGGGGTCCCAGCGGGGGGTAGGTATGCCCTCCCCTGGTTATGCATAGCGTTCGACACCGGGCGGTAGCCCGGGGCTGACAGGGTTCGGGGCAATGCCCCAAAAAAAAAAAATTGGGCGCTTTTTGCTATTTTTAGCGGTTTTCTAAATTAATCCCGAATTAAGGGATTAGAGTTTTGGTATCTACGAAATACATAAAAACATTGTATACATTGTATGGTGAATGGTGAAATTCGATATAATGAAAATAAGAAAGGTTATCCATGGTTGAGGGTTTTCGGTATAAATCTATGTGTACTATGTGTATGGGCTATTGATTGATTTTTGTTTTTCTTAAGAATCTATATGCATTGCTTTACTTCATAGGTTTAAAACTTACATGATTGTAGTCCGTAGTAAAAATAAAATCGTACATACATCTTGTGTTCCTTATGTTCTTTGTGTTGATGATTTGTTGATGATATATTGTTGATATATGTTCACATTTAACTGGTTATAAATGACATCAATAATTAATGAGTAAATGGCGATTGCTTACTAGTGATTTTTGTGTAAGAGGGAAGTTTTGGGGAAAGAGCNCTCTGAGTGTAGTCGGTATGTCCAACAGTAAATTTTGCATATGATCTCCATTTTAGGCGCGAGAGAGCCCATCAAAAAGGTATTTTTGATAACTATGCATTGTGCCATCAAAATTTGACTCCATATACAGTTTGACTATGGCACGGAAAAACAAATACTATTTAGGGCCCCAAAATGGCCCTAGAAGTACAGAAAGATGTGTTGACATGAAAACTTCCAAAATAAGCCAGTTGGATTAGGTGGGAGGCCACCAGTCTCCACCTAGAAGATGTGTAGGGCTTTAGATAGCCATAGAAGTGTAGAAACCACAATTACAATGAAGTACAGAAGAACATGCTAAACTAAAAATTGAGTTGGAATAGGTGAGTGGCCACCAATATCCACCTGGATAAGTCCTCACCCCTTAGGAAGAAATGGTCACTATTTCATTGAGTTTTGGGTATGTGTCAGGTGTTCGGGGCCAGCACCCCCTAGAAAAAAAAAATCTTCAGGAAACCTATCACATTTTTGCCTCGTTTTTCATGTTGCCTAGATTTTCGTGTCCATTGTTGGGTAGTTTTTCGGCACATGGTTTTTTGTCAATGGTTTTCTATTTTTGGTTAAGGAATTAGGGTTGTTGACTAATCCAGGTCATTAGGTTAGGGTTTTGGATATTGTTGGATCCTATATGTATATTGTATTGTAAACAATGTATCACCATGAATGAATATAGAATATGTCGGTTTTCCCAGTTTGGGTTTTCAGGGGAAAAATCTTTGTGTAATGTTTGTATTTTTCATTGTATATTTTTTGTTCTTTTACTGAAAATTTGTTTGGAGTAAATATTGTACAAGGTTAAAATCTACATTTGGTATCAAATATTTGTTGGCTTCAGGGGGGCGCCTTTGTGGTCAAGAATTTGTCTTGGGACTTTGATAAGACTTGTTACAGTGGGATATATGTGGTATTGATTTTTCAAGTGAAAAGAAATGGCGAGCAATTCGAAAATGGAGATCAAGAAGTTTAAGGGGAAAATTTTTGAACTATGGAAGCTCAAGATGGAAGATCTGTTGGTGGACAAAGATCAATGGATCGCGGTAGATCCATGTGTTGCACCTACAGGAACGTCAATAGATGACTAGAAAAAATTGGATCAAAAGGTGAAGAGCACAATCCGACTGTGTCTCTCAGATTCAATATTAATGAATGTGTCAGAGGAAGCTATAGCCAAGTATTTATGGGATAAGTTGGGGAAGTTGTAACAGTCTAAGTCCCTAGTAAATAAACTATTCCTGAGAAATAAGTTGTGTAACCTGAGGATGAGAGATGGAGACTCGGTGGTAGAGTATTTGAACACCTTCAATATTGTGGTAAGTCGGTTATTATATGTTGAGATTAAAATTTCATATGAAGATAAGTGTATCAGTTTACCGTGTTCTTTACTATACTAGTGGGATATTGTAGTTGTGGCCATATGTATTAATACAACTTCCTTGAAGTTTGATGAATTGGTCTCATCCTTGTTGTCAGAGGAGATGAGACACAAGAATATGGAAGGACATAACACAGATGCATTATTTGCAAGAGGATGCTCTCAGGAAAGAAATAGATCTAAGTTATCAAGTGGGAGATCTAATTCTAAGGGTAGATCTAATTCTCTCAGAAAGTTTGTAAAGGTATGTTGGAGATGTGGAAAAGAAGGGCACTACAAGAAGCAGTGTAGATCCAAAGTTGAGAAAAAAAAGGGATCTAAAGAATCTCCTTCTACAGAAGAAAAGGCATCCAAGGAAGAAGGAGAGGATGTGTACTTGTCTTCTTCAAGCACACATGCATATCATGAGGCATGGTTGGTTCACTCAAGTGCATCATTTCATATGACTCCCCACAGGGAGTGGTTCTATGAATATGAAAGGTATGATGGAGGTAATGTTTTTTTAGGTGATGACTCGACAACCAGAATCATAGGTCGAGGAAAAGTCAAGTTGAGGCTCATAGATAGAAGGATTAGAACACTACCCGGTGTTCTCCACATCCCAGGATTGGCCAAAATTTTGATTTATGTAAGCAAAATGGACGATGCAGGGGTAAAAACAATATTTGAAAAGGAAACATGCAGGATGGTTCGAGGAGAAATGGTGTTGTTGAAGGGAGTTCGGTTTGGACCTCTATATAAGCTGCAAGGAAGCACTATTAGTGATGGGTGTAATAGTTCCATTGTTCCTAATATTGGAGTTGAAGAAGAAAGAACTCCTACAGTCTCTAGAGAAAAGGTTATGTTGTGGCATCAAATACTAGGGCATATCAGAGAGAAGGGTCTTCGACTACTAAACGGTAAAGGTATGGTTGAAGGTATGTCTAACTACTCTCTGGATTTTGATTTCTATGAACATTTTTTAAATGGGAAGCAGAATCGGGTAATATTCCCCTCTGGTGCAACGAGGGTAGTAGGAATTTTACATCTAGTTCACAGTGATGTTTTTGGATCTATGTCGGTCCCATCATTGGGAAAATCTGTGTACTATGTCTAATTTATATATGAATTATCGAGGAATACTTGGATATATTTCCTCATGAAGAAATATGAATTATCGAGGAATACTTGGATATATTTCCTCATGAAGAAATATGAATTCTTTGATAGGTTTAAAGAGCATAAGGCTCTTGTTGAGAATCAAACAAAGAAAAGAATTAAAGTGTTGAGGACAGATAATGGCGGAGAGTTATGAAGGAATGAATTTGAAGAATTATGTAAGAAGTGTGGTATAACAAGGTAGAAGAATACTCCATATACACCTTAGCAGAATGGAGTTGTAGAAAGGATGAACAGGACGTTGATGGAAAAAGCAAGGTGCATGATCAGTGGTGCCAGGTTAAGGAAATAATTCTAGGCAAAGGCAGTGGGTACTGCATATTACCTGGTCAACAGATCACCCTCATCAGCATTGGATGACAAAACTCCACATGAGGTATGGACTGGTAAGAAACCTTCTCTCACACATCTCAAGGTATTTGGTTGTGATGCATATGTTCATGTTCCAAAGAAAAATAGGAGTAAGCTAGATAAGAAGGATAAAAAGTGTATCTTTATTGGATATAAAGATGGTCTCAAAGGTTATAAGCTTTGGAACCCAGAAACTAAGAAGGTAGTGTATAGCCGAGATATGGTATTTAGATAAATGAAGGATGTTGTTAAACAGGAAGTCCTACCAAGTAAGGAAGAACCAGATAAAATAGAGTTTGATTTAAAGGATGATGAATCCGACTCTACAGAAGAACAGGAATCAGAAGAAGAAGATCCTCATACTCCAGTATTGAGGAGATCAGTTCGAGAAAGAAGGCTATCGGAAAGGTATGCTCCATTTGATTTCTGTTCAAATTTTTCTTTGTCTATTACTGATGATGATCCTATAACTATCAAGGAGGCAGTGGATTCAAAGGATGGAAATATATGGGAAAAGGCCATGGACGAAGAAATGGCAGCCTTGGTAAGAATGAGGCTTGGGATCTAGTGGAGTTGTCGACTGGAAGAAATCCCAATGGAAGCAAATGGGTATTTAAAAATAAGTTGAATGCGGAAGGAAAAGTGAAGAAATACAAAGCTCGGTTAGTAGCAAAGGGTTATTCCCAGGTTGAGGGAATTGATTTTGGTGAGATTTTTTCTCTTGTTGCCAAGTTAACCTCTATAATATTTATGTTATTTGTTGCTACTGCATTTGATTTTGAAGTAGAATATGGATGTGAAGACAACATTCCTACATGGGGATCTGGAAGAATAAATCTGTATGAAGCATCCAGAAGGATTTGTTGTGAAGGGAAAGAAGGAGCTGGTATGCAAGATGAAAAAGCCCCTGTATGGTTTAAAACAATAACCAAGGATGTGGTATCAAAAATTTGATACTTATATGTTGGGACTTGGTTTCACAAGAAGCAAAGAGGATCACTGTGTGTATTTTAAATTAATTGGTGATCATTTGATTTATTTGGTCTTGTATGTGGATGACATGTTGCTGATAGGAAACAAGAAGGAGATTATCCAAGATGTGAAAACTTAGTTTTTCTTTAAATTTGACATGAAGGATCTCGGTGCTTCAAATTTCATTTTGTGCATGGAAATTAAAAGAGATCGGAAAAAGAGGAAAATATGGTTAAATCAGAGAAAATTTGTCGAGACAATATTGCAGAGGTTTAATATGCAGGAATGTAAATCGCTCAAGGTTCCTATTCCAGTTGGTGTAAAGTTATCTGCAGATCAGTGTCCCAAGACACAGGAAGAGGAGGAGGACATGTCTCGTGTTCCATATGCGAGTGTAGTTGGTAGTTTGATGTATGCAATGGTCTGTACTAGAATGAGCATTGCACATGCAGTGGGAGTTTTGAGCAGGTATATGTCAAAACCAGGGAAGGAGCATTGGACAATAGTAAAAAGGGTTTTCAGGTATTTGTGTGGCACTACTAGC
>SNQJ01S0048167.1:0-26005 GCA_010110895.2 Picea sitchensis | reverse complement strand
TATCAAGTGGTCTTTTATGGAATCCACTATGATACTCATGGCATTGATGTCAACGTCTTTGAACTTCTCCATAGCTACAACATTCTGTGGTTCCTTCTCCTCTCCTTCTTTAAACTCTGGCTTCACAATATTTCCTTTCACAATATCCAGCACTTTATTCTTAGCAAGGATGAGGTCAATCCTTGTCTTCCATTCTTTGAAGTTAGAGGCTCCATCTAGCTTGTTCTCAGACTTCATAGAGTTCATCATGGCTTGCTTGACTTGGTCAAACCCTAGATTTGACCATAAATCCAAACTTCACATCTTGGCCTTCTGAGAGTACCACGAGATGCGTTGGGCTAGGGCGCACAGATCTATCCGGAGATTAGGTCAATATCGTCACTTAAGGTGCCTCAACAAGAGGTTTAGAGTTTCTGCAACTACTTCTGCTAGTAACCCTAGTTGCAGTGCTTCTGGAAACTGCTCCTGCTAGTAACCCTAGCGACAGTTCCTCAACGAGCTCAATATCTAGCGGCTATGTTTCCTTCCAACGTTTTAGGCTAATTTAAGGGGTGTGGGACCATAACCTGTTAGAATATAGAAGATGGTGTGCTCGTTTTACCATTGACAATACCCTCGTCACCCAACCACAGGTCGAAGCCTCCCTCCGAGCACCTTAACCTTGACTGAGAATTCCTCTGGAAGCAAACCCTAGGATAGATAGACAAACAAAGATTAGTGCATCGATCCCCAAGGATAACACATCACAAAAGACTGATCAGATGTTCCAAACCCTAGCCAAGAGATATCCAAGCCAATACTGAAACTAGTTGCTGCTGCAGCTGCACCTGCAACCCTCCTCCAAACCTGCGCACCAGACTGCAACTGCAGTGCGCACCAACTGGGAAACTGCAATTCTGAGATGCTGTCAAATGAGAACTGGCGCCCTGTATTTATAGTAATCCTGCCAGTTTGCTAGGGCCGACTTCTCCTTCTGATTATGTGTTTGTTCAGTATATTATTATTAATTTTGGTCGACTTCTTCTCTTGGAGGCTAATAGCCTAATATAAATTTTCTTATTGAGCCGACAAGGCTTCTAGGGTTATTAGCCAACTCATTAGGGTTTCTCTTGCTTTTCGGAGTCTTCTATTCTCGTCAGGTTCACACATGGGGTAAATACCTCCTGCAGCTACCATAATATTAACAATAAGAGACTAGATGATAATGTACCTTCATCATGGTGAGAGAGGTATGCAACAAAAAAATTCATGAATAGATGTCCCTTTCAACTTTAGCAATCTTCCATCCTCTACTTCTGTCATAATGACCATGTTGTCGAAAGTCTTCCTTATTTCAACTTTTCTACCAAATATATGAATAGAGTGTCATTGTTGTCGAATGTGCACAATAAAAACAAGTTCCTCCGCAGCTCGAGAAGACAGAGCATATCATGTAGAAGAAAGGAGTCCATGTAATTTAACTCGGATGGTGTCAATTCATGAAGGTTTGAGATTTCATTTATCTACAAAATAGACTATACCATCTACATTGTCATTGGAATCTTCAAAGAAGTCTCTCTTGAAGGTCATGTGGCATGTTGCACCTATTTCAAGAAGCCATGCATCTCTCCAAGAAGCAAATGAAGTGTTAAAGAAATCTTCAGTTTCTCCTATATTGCAATGGGCAACAATATAATGAGCATATTTAGGTGCTTTACTTTTCTTGAGATATGATGTTTTATCTTTGTATTATTTCTGATTTTGTTTGTCTTTGATCTTCTCCCATGGGATTTTGCATGTCTTTTCTTCATTTGACCCATTATTTCCACAATGGTCATAGTGAATATCATATCTCTTTCCTTGGTTGTGCCTACCTCCCCTGCCTCTAAAATTATTTCTTCTATGTCATCTTTTACTACCTTCTCCTCTAGAAGAATCATGTGATTTATTCTTACCTTTCTGAGAAAGACACATTGTCTCTCCAGTGGGCTAATCTAATTTATTTCCAAAGGTTTTCTCACGTTATGCAACTTTATCCACCAAAGTGTCAAATGTGATGGATTTCATTTGACCACTAGCTTGTAGGGATTCAAGGTAGTGAAAATATGTAGGGTAAAGGGCCTTAATGAAGGTTGTGAGATGAATGTATGTTTTCACTCTAGTGGCATCAATGTCATGCATTGTGGCTTTGATATCAGAAGCTAAAGCCATGGGGACATCATTCTTCAACTCTATGTTGAAGAGTTTCACTAAAAATTGTATGAGTTCCAATATTTCTGAGTGCGAATCATACAAATCCTTCAATTTCTTTAAAGCACCATAGGAGTCTTTAATGGAAATAATATGGCAGCTCAAATATTCACTTATTGTCATAGCAATCACAGAATATGTTTTCTTGCCTTTGTTATTCCATATGGAAAGCTCCTTATCTATTGTAGGTATGGTCGATATACCATCAACTTTTCCTTCACAAATGTCATCCCAAAAGTCGTTAAAAATTAGAGTGTGTTTGATTTTTTTGGACCATTCCAAATAGAAAAGTTTGTCAGTCAGCACCACACCAACAATGGAGATGAGAGAATCCATCTTCCAACAAAGTTGCTTCTTTGAGATACCAACAAACCGAAAAGAGATAATGGACAACTGGAGGGGTGAGTTTCTAATGGTCGATTGAGTCCATGAACACGGAGAATGCCAAGCCCATTCCAGGTACTCTCATATTCTTTACATTTTACGGGAGCCTGAGAGAGACAATGTTTCAGCCTCTTCTCTCTCTTCTGAACAACAAGAAATTCTTACGTCAAAGGGATCCTCAAAATATATTTTCAACAAAACTCTAAAAAACAACGGATGGATTCAAACTTGGGGCACATAAATAGGTACTTTGGGATCTCCATTTAGGATTGATGGCATCCCCTTTATTGCTCTATAGGTTTGTGGAATCCAAAATTGATCCTCCTCCTAACACCAACTTGACAAGCGTCTACTTTAGAAATCAACTTTGGCTCAATAGTTTCCCCCTCGATTGAAACCTCATCTTTGATTATTTCACACTCTCTCCTTCCAATGACTAGACTTGCAACAACAAGCAGAATCAGATGCACTCTATTCACCCCCTTGACGTCTCCCAACTCTTGAAAAAGACATGCATTGAATATATATATATATATATATATATATGGAAACAAAAGTGTGGCAGGCCTGAGAAAGTCACAACCATGCTTACATATTATGTCCTAGACGGTTCCATCTACTAGGAACCTCAACTCTCCAGTGTCTTTTTTTCATCTCAGATGGTTTGAGATCTATATTATATATCAAAATATTTCACACTTGTAGCCTCAAAACTAGAGAAGATTGGTTATGATACAGAATGTGATAGTGTGAAACTTGAAACAAAAGTTGGGGAATCTAAGAAATGTTGTGAGATTTAAACACCCAAGTCACCTTTCGTTCTCATGTAGTATGTTCAACACCAATGGAATCCACACCAAACATATAGGAAACCCTAACACTTGTGAACTATAGATATGAGGGCATAGATGACATACTAACGCAAATAGGGACAAGACAAAACAACGCTCATGGCAGGAGAAACAAACCTCAAGGAATATGAGAGGCATTTCTGCACGTCGGAGGAGAGAATCATGGAGTTAAAACCTACTATAATACCATGGTCAGGCCAAGTATGGATAGAAAATGAGCAACTCCACACTTGAATGTTTTGCATTAACATGAGACATTCATAAATACAAGCTCGGATGATGTTTGGTTTCATCTTCCAAGAAGTTCGAATGACTTTTTCTATTCACCTACAACTCTTCATATTTCTCCTAAATAATATTTACAACACTATTTACAAAATACGATAATCACGAGGATTAGGTATCCAACAACTATGTGAATATTTCAAGGAAGAGAAGAGTATCCCGTAAGATTTTTTTTATTTGTATAATTATGTGTCCATATCCATGCATGTAAGAGGAAAAAATAAAATCAAAACTCTTATAAGATAATCTTAAAAAAGATAGAGGGAAAGTGGCATTATTGCGCCCATAGGTGCTTTCTACAATCCAATATGAGAGAGATGTGTAACACCTTCCTTGTTCAACATGGGTTTGACATGCCTACATCCGAATTTGAAAGAGATATGTAATTAATTCAGTTCTTAACATGGAGTTGACATGTGACATTTAAAAGACATATTAATAACAAAAGAATATTTCAATGTTGACCATAAATAAAATATCTAAATGTCCACCTTAAATATATATAGAGAGAGAGCCCTATTGAAAATAAAAAAATTCTTATTGTGAAGGACAACTTGGAGTTAACACGTGATATTTAAAAAATATATATTAATTATTATAGATCCATCTTACCTCTAGAAGGGATCAAATCTTTCAAGGTGCAAACATTTTTACAAGTTTTGCACTTTAAAAAAGGTTTGCACCTCTAGGGATTTGATCCCTCTAAACACATGATAGATCACAAGTTAAGATGGATTTTTATTAAATAGCTATGGATAAGTTAGCAAAGATCCATATTTAACTTTCAATTTATTATATGTTTCCAACAATTAAAAAACATTCAAATCTATACCACCTAATGAAAATGGCCGCAGTCTAACTGTTCTAAGTTTTGGTCATTTTCCGGGGATATTTTCAGTTTATTTTTTTGGGAATCTGGTGAGAAATTGTTGGATCTGCCCCAAATCTGGTGAGAAATTGTTGGATCTGAGTATTTGAGTGGTTAAATCTGTGTAGAACAACCAAAGCATAGAACAATTAGACAATCCCATAAAAATGAGGTGAAAATGGTTATATTTAGTAAAACAAGTTTTTAAAAGATACTATGTTACATCAAAGAGAGGTCAATTAACTTGAACAAAAGGGAAAATGTGTCAACAAAAAATCACTAGCTAGAATAAAGAAGAAAAGAAACAATTTTGTTGTGCTAAAAACTCTTATATCATAATTAAAATATAAATAAAAACATCAGCATCATTATTAGTTATAATAAATTAGTAATGGATGTTTTCATTATTGGTTGACAACTGAATTATGATAAGTGTTATCATCTTTCTAAAAATAAAAACATAATAAAAATCATCTTATTTTCAAATTTATTACATATCTAAAATTAAAAATATATTTCAATTTATGCTATAAATTAATTTGAATTAAAAAGGGTGTTAATAAAAACTTTATTAACATGAATAATGGATAGTTTTTATTAACATGAATAATGAAGAGTTTAATTGCATTGAAAAAAGCCAAATAATCTGTTTCTTGAAAAAAAAAAAAAAAAAAATTCATGTTTAGTTAAAAAAAAAATTGTTTATTGAATTTTTTTGCAAGTTTAGTTAAATGTGTTAAATTTAATTAGCTTTGTAATGTAGTTAATCATAATGAACATACTGGAATACTTGGAACAGTGTGCTGGAAAGTTTTTGAGTTGTATTACAAATATTGGATAATATAGAAATGTTGAGCTTTTGTTTTTTATTATAAATGTTCATATTGGTTCAATATTGGATCATATAAAAATGTTCATACTAGTTCATTTAGTATATTTTGATAAAGGTGGTTGTGACATTTGGTAGTAACATGGTTGTAACAGAACCAGTATATTTTGATAAAGGTGGTTGTGACATTTGGTACTAACAAGATTGTAACAAGAAATTGTCATGAAAGTAAAGCGATTGATGGAAAACCCTCCTGAAAGAATAAATCTGTATTTGTGTATTTATTGTAAGGTTGATCTCTTTCCATATTTGATACTTTTGTGGTTGTGACATGTGGTTGTGACATTTGGTACTAACAGGGTTGTAACAAGAAATTGTCATGAAAGTAGAGTGATTGATGGAAAATCCTCCTGAAAAAATAAATCTGTATTTGTGTATTTATTGTAAGGTTGTTCTCTGATACTTTTGTTTTGACAATGGATCCAGTTGGTGATTGAAAAAGTTGACAAAACTCATAAGAAGTAGTTAATTTTTCGATAATTTTTTATAACCACTCTCACCACATAAATAATTTAATCTTTCCTCTTTCTAGTTAGAAGAGATGTCCTCAACACTAATGCATGTTTGTTCCTGTTAAAACTTTAATTTGCAATTAAAAAAAAAAACCTAAACCTAAAAACAAACCTAAAAACAGAGAGGAAAAGAATTCCAATAATATTTACACACATAAGGGAATCTATCTATCGAGAACCTTTGATGTGAGGTTAGCAAAATTCAAGATGTTTATGTGTATCTTGAATCCATGTGCTTTGACTATGGATTAAAGGGCCACGAAGTTTCAACTATGTTAAATAAAAATATTCAAATTCCACCATTTCAAAACAGATGAAAAGACTTCCAATAATATTTACACAGATAAGGTAACGTGTCGAGAACCCTTGATGTGAGGTTGGAAAAATTCAAGATGTTTGTGTATCAAGTATACACAGATAGGGTAACGTGTCGAGAACCCTTGATGTGAGGTTTGGAAAAATTCAAGATGTTTGTGTATCAAGTACCCGTGTGCTTTGACTATGGATTAAAAGGCCACGCAGTTTCAACTATGAAAAACAAAAATATTCAAATTCCACTGTTTCAAAACTCCTCTCAAGAGAAAAAACAAAGTTTGTGCTAATGAGCACAACCCTACAAAGTACAAAAAGATTATCCATGTACAGTGTCCAATTTATGTTCATACTTCTCCGATAAACAACTCATCTTGATTGTTAACAGGAAAAAACAAAAAACGAATTACACTATTATTTCAAACCTTATTTCAAAGAAAAAACCAAAAAAAAACAATGTATGTGCTTATAAACCCACCGTACAAAGTACAAAAAGATCATCCATGTACAGAGTCTATTTCGTATTCATTTTTCTCCAGCAAACAACTCATTTTGATTGTGAATAGGAAGAGTGAGGTTGTGAAATGTAACCCTCGAACTTATTAATAGTTTGTATACTGATGTGGCTTGGAACCAATCAGCAGTTGATATTTTTCCCAGACGTAAAGAGTGTTACCTTTACCCTTTTCTAAATCCAAAAACCAAGCCAAACATAGACATGTTGTTCGAGTCAAATTAGCAGACAAACCCAAAATGTCGAGGAGGAACATGCAAATCCCAAGTCACCACAAAATTTCAAATTAATAACACCACACAAACTCTCCACCACAAGCATACCTCAACCACAAGCATACCTCAACCACAAGACTCGTAGAGGCATAGATATATTTACATATCCAAACATATATCTCTGAAATTGAACCAAGGATGGATCCTCTCCTCCACTGGAGTATACTATTACATCAACAAGTTCGACAAGTACAACCCATCCTCGATAAATAAGACACAGCAGCCAAAAATATCTGCCAAGCCTTCTTGCGTTTTAAGGTCACAGGCCAACAGGAATTTGAATCCTGGGCCAAGTAAACCAAAACTAGGATGGACAGATCTCTATTTACTTGTAGCGTTCTTTGAATCAGCTGTAGAATTACTCTATATCTATATATATATATATAAACATCATGCCTTTGCCAATCATAAATCTTATACAACCCAAAAAGTTGAACTTGCATGTATTTTATCAGAGAGCACAAAAAATTGGGTTAAATTCTCAAGTAACGACCCATTGGGTCAAATTATCAAGTAATAACCCATATCACTCCCATTTCTGTCATTGGGTATTCAGCAGAAACACCTGGTGGGGGATAATGTCATTGACATCCAGAGTTCGGCATCTGGGTATCATGATTCCAACTGTATGTCTCCTTCAAAGGAGATGGATATAATAGGGGGAGGGAGGAATATATACCACTTTGTTTCTTCAAGCTATTGAGTTAGTGTTTCCTGGGCAGAGATTATGTGAAAGACTTTGGTACTGCAACTAATCTGACAGTGTTGCTACTCGGTTTCAATGTCAATCATTGCCTGAGCTTCATCCAAAGGTTCCAAACATTTAAGGAGATAGGACCAGATTCAGACTCCAAGAAGCACATAGTATAATAGCGTTATTGGCAGAGACACAATCATGCCAAATATCACCCTGCATCAAAACAAACAAAGTGTCAGCTCTGAGCTCAATCGCCTCTTCTCATAGTGACATAAAAAGCAAATGTCCCAAAAGTCCAATTCAACGGGCCAAATTTTTATCTAAGCGGATTTAAATGAAGTATATTGATCAGCACCCCCAATCGTCAATTGCTCCTTTTATATCATGTTCAATTCCAAAGAGTAGAGTGTACAGATATGCCAGTCTCTAGGTATATGATGATCTGTTCCAACAGGACGCTGATAAAGATCCACATTTTGATTTTGATTTTGAATAGAAAAAGCTCAGGACTATAGCACCATGTTTTACTAGGCATCTATGTTTTCACCATGGATTTGGAGGTCTTCACCAGCTGCTTACTAAAAAATTTCAATCATCACAGTAGACTCTGATAGTCAAAGTGGCTATTGACATATGTAGAACAAAGTTCAATGAAAAGATAGTATGTGAAGACAAAGTCAATGAGGCCTTCCTAACGGGTGTATATCAGGGTGCTGGGACTTTGAAATATGTTTCTTATCTCCCACTTCATAAATGTTAATCACAGTACCCATCTATCTTGTTTCTGTTTCACCGAGGGAGAAGAAACCAGATTGAGATGGCTTTTCTACAGGAAGGGGAATATCAGATTCAGATTACTGACCAAATGGGTTTTTAGCCGAACAAGAAGTTTAATTGCACATTTTGAAGGACAGTGCCAAGCAATTATTGACCTATGATGGTCTCTTACATTTCATCTAAACCTAAAAACTCAAAAACCATCCATACTAACTAGAAACAACACCAATCTTTGCTTCAGTATTATAACCAGGAAACAACTTTAGCAACCTACAAGACTAAAGCCAGAACATCAACCTGTGGAAGAATTCATAGTAAAAATATAGCTATTCAATGTTCAGCTCGTCTGAATGCCTTAAACTTGTGATAAGCCAAAGGGCTAGATCTCATGCACTTGCTGTACTTGCAGGGATAGGAAGGGGGAAAGTTATTTTCATGTAATCAATGGCTTAGCATGTTAAAGGACGGCAATTGCTTCCCTTTTCATAATATACGTATCATGCTTTTGAATAGACAAATTATCTACTAGACTAAGTTATATGAATGTGTCACAAATATAAAATTTTCGGTTAAAAGTACCTCTCAAAAAACCTTACAACTTAACTATGGCACCTAGTTGCATTTTTCTCTCTGTTATTGATAGGGCTGTGCTAAATGTAATTCACATTTTACATTCTTATTTTCTTCATTTCATCGTTGCCTTGAGTACTCTTAGTTTTCTCTTTCATAATTCTTGTACAGCAACTTAGCACACTACAACCTAAAATTTCAGTATAATCATATATCTTATTTCCCCCACAAAAATATAGTCAATGGCCTATCCTACTCGGTGACAACTCGATCTTTATATGGAATGAGAAGTCAAGCACTCTTACGCTGTGCTGAGAATATCAGGATGCAGATTGTACTCCCTTGCAAATACAAATGGAACAATTCCTTGAGGAAGCGCAGCCTGCACCAAAAGAAAAGGTGGAAAAACAGAACTGTTGTTAGTAAAACTTTCAGCTATCAAACAAAATAAGGTTAGTCTTAGCCACTCACAAGAGATGCTGTCACGATGGTCAACAATGAAACTAATCATAATTTCATTCTGGCATGCAATCACATTCTTAAGGCCTACAATGTAACCATTGTCACACAGAAACTCATGCTTTTGGGTCTTTCATTTCGAAGCTCTGGCTGACATGTCTCTATCGTGGTGCCTACAGTTTAAAGACACTAGTAGTGAATGTAAGCATTGTTCTGGCGCAGTTCTTAACTGGCTTGGTAAGGAATATGGTGTATATGCACATAAACCTTCTCCAACAGGAAACGCATATATGTTGTGTGCTACTGGAGCTTTCTTCAGCTCTAAACAATGGTCAAAAACTGCATAGGAACAAGTAGATATACTCAATGTTCCAAACAGAAAAAAAAAACACACTACCCACAACACATGGAACACAACTGTAGTCACAGCTACCTGTTATATTTCGCTGTGACAATTGGGAATCCATGGTCAGATTGGTATAACAGGGGCTCAGTTCTTAGTGGAGTAGAAAGATGAACGTTCCTCGATGGGATCCTCTACTAGGATAAATTGGAGGGGACCTTTCTTTTTCACCTCACTATTGGGTTTCATAAGCCTACAAGGTATATCCTTGATACAAGAAGTATCCTTGGTTGAAGGCCTACAAGTTGGATTATTCGCATAGACAAGCTCAGCAAACACTAGATCATTTCTAGTTACAATTTATTGTTGGAGAGATTTCTTTGACAGATTATGAAATCTATTTAAACCTGAATGTTCAATTTGCCTATCTCGTATTCAATTTTTTTCTCTAAACTAGATGTTAGCAAATGCACTTCGAGAAAAACTCTCAACAAAATTCTTTTGACATAAGTTTCAGCACATAGAAGTGAGCAAAGAGAAAGAAAACAGAAATTCTTTTGACATAAGTTTCAGCACATAGAAGTGAGCAAAGAGAAAGAAAACAGATCAAAGACAAAAGACCTCACCTGCACAATTGCAATATGCAAAATCTGGCCTCGAAGATCAGATGCAATTGAAGCAACTGCCATAACTGCCGGTCCAGTAAGAAAACGAAGAACCATTCCAAATATTGCATTTGATTTCCCACATGCTATGAGTCTAGGTTGAAGAGCCATAAACAAACCTGCCATCCAAAAGATTCTGTGATTCATTTGTAGTAAGCTTTGCATGTATTGATCAAGAGAAACTGAGAAGATGCAGAATTCCCAGAAGCTACAAACACAGTTCCACTCCTAATGTTATTTCTATAGTCCTTATAGCCATTTGCCAATGCCTACAATATCTTCTGGAATTGGGTTTAAATCAATGGTCAGTCTCTATTTATGCAAGATAAAATATCTAGAGGTTATAAACTAAACACTGTTTAGTAAAAGATGAGATGGTAATGGAACCTTGTAACAAGTTTACCTATTATTGTTGACTGCAGGGGGATACAATGATAACTCGATTGCCTATTATGACAAGAATAACTATAAGAATGATACATATGTGTGAAATGCTCTAAAATATTTTGAACCGTATTATTTTTTCAATAAAATAATCTGTAATCAGGTCTTAGCAATTCTTAAATTTTTCAGAGAGCAATTTTTTTGGGAGGAAAATGTTAAGAACATATCAACTGATTTCTAGCCAATAAATGTATTCTTGGTTCAGGGTTTCCAATGATAGACAAAAGTTTATCTATTAGATTAAAAAAACACGAGAGAGAGATTAGGCTGTGGTCTAAAAGTAACTCACCTAGACTAAACATAGCCATCCCAAGGCCTGCATCTGATAAAATCGTTATAGAACCTTCAAGAATCTGAGGCATGTTAAAATGCCACCTGCATATCCAGATTAATGTCAGAAAATTTATGACTGGAATTAAGAAAATATGATTAAGAACTAGGAATTCTTGTAGGCAAGGACTTCGATGCTCAATAGGGACCCTCATCTAATATTTTGATTAACAAACTTGTAAGGCAATGTTGGCTCACATGTATCAATTCTTGAAATCTAACAGTAAACTTCATTCTCTCTTTTATCCGGTCATTGCTGGGAAATCGATATCCACTTTGCAGTTTATGTCTCTATAATGTAACTAACAAACAATTTTTTCAGCATACACGTGGGAATGATGGGTACTTTGGAATGGAACGAATGCATTACATTTTAGGCACACAGATTCTTTAAGTGTTCTAAGAAAAAAATAGCTTTTTTAATGCCCAGGCTATGCCCAAGTATCGAGTAATAGGTGTTTTTAAGGATATCACCTTTGAAATGCAGCATATTCTCAAATTGCCTCCATCATTTTTTCAATAAATCAAATGAAAAAATATAGTGCCTGAAAACTCATTCCTCATTCTGTAACGTTATGTTCTTGCTTTTGTTTGTCTATTTGTTTAGAAAAATAGAAGATGAACCCAATTGAAATCATGCCTGTAAGAAGTCAGAGCCCAGCTAATTCCAATGACACTTGCATAGGTGTTCGGATTTCAAACAAGTTTACTCCAGACCATGTTGAGGATTAGGTTGATCATAGCAACTGCTGGTGGTGATTCATTTCGTTCTCCAACAGCTTCGCCCAGTAGCCTTGGTGTAAGAGCTGCCGTAGAGCTTGAGGTGAACTTAGAGAGCCTTGGACCGTCTTTATCCCCTGATCTTGAATTTGCCATCATAATACCTTTGTTTTCAAAACTGAAGTCCTCTTCCTGGGGGTCTTCCTCAGCCTGTGGTGGTTGGAGTATCATGCCTGCAAAACAACGCGAGATTAACATGGAGCAAAACTTGTCAGAGTGACAACTCTAATCTAGAAGTAAACTTCATACAATTGACCCTGGAGCTCGACAAGCATTTAGAGAGCAAAGTTTGTTCGCCCTTATTATTATATATGGAATCTGGATGCCCTTCTGACCAACAAGAGGTTAAACTTCTTATGTTTGAAGAGTTATATTTTTTCTCGTAGCTCTCTCATGATCAGTAAAATAATTATTATGGACATTGAAGTTTGTGAATTCCATCTCTCCAAAGGTATTCTCATAAGCTACACTTGAACATAGTTATGGGAAACTTATTCAGTCGAGAAGAATTCCTATTGAGAAGTTGTCCAATCTAACAAAATCCTTGGGTAGTCAGACTGTCAATTGACATTAATTTATTTTCCAGGAAAGAATAATTATATTTAGTGTAGTTTTAGGCATGTTATTCACTGTAAATATTTCTCCTAGAAGCATCAGATTTATGTTTTCAGATAATGGTCTCCAGCTTCCAGTATTCTCAACAAATGATTTTCTGGGTAGTACAGAACAACCACATTTTCTAACTAGTATCCAAAAAGATTGCCCCATATGAACAAGCTATGACATGTTTCCTTCACATGTATTCCATAATCAACTTCGAAACAAGCTTCTCAACTATCAGCCATAATTTTCCCAATTGCTAATCACAGAACTTTCCCAGCAATATCAGAAAACATGTTGGACAGGTTATGCATTTAACATAAAAATAAAACCTCGCCCTACATACATGCAATTGTGAAACAGATATTTTTTCTATCAGAAGTTACAACTGGTACAGTTACAAAAAACTTTTGAGTTTGGCTTGGGTTTAAAACAAAATTTAACCATGTTTCCGACAGCTAAACAGCCCTAAAACTAGCATAGAGATCCTCACACTTGGCCTCTCAGATAAAGTAATCAAAGGTACCTCCAGTCCCCGTTTGATCATTGAGAGGAGTGGTTGTCCCTCTTTCTTCTCTGATATTATCAAACTCTCGACGCGAGCTATCTCCCATGCTAAAATCGCTTCCACCCAACAATTGAAAACCTCCTTCGAACACCGGAGAACCGCTAGAACTCCAAACAAACATATGCAACTCCTTGGCATCATCATCAATCTTAGGAGAGCTTATGGAATCCGAAAGTTTCTTGATCAACTGCACAGCATTGGGTGAAAAACTCGCTCCCAAATGATTTCCATTACACAAACTCCTACAGCCAGAATTGATGAGACCACCACCATGTAGTTGTCGTTGTTCTATGCTACTCCCATGTACCGAATCCCCCTGTATACCATTCTCCAAGGGATCTGAAGTACTGATGTAGCTCTTGTATCCATCACAGAATCCTCCATTACAGTTTGAATTAGAGTTTGTAGTCCTAATCCCAGAATTAATGTCTCTGTAATGATCTCCGATGCAGTTTGATGTTCTGGGTGTGTGGCCTTGAGAAGAATGAAGAGAATTGACATCACAGACATGTGGGATATTGTTGTTGCTGTTGCCATTGTTTGTATTTGATCGCAGAGGGCTCATTGCTCTGCTTGACATCATAGAAACATAATCTGCCCTATTGAAGCTGGAGTCCCTAGGAGTCAAATTCCGGGAGGATTGAAGAGAATATACATCTGTATTATTATTGTTAGCAGGCCTTCCAAGAGGGAAGGATTTGATAGAATTCAAAGACTGAAATCTCTGGGAAGGAGGAGCAGAATTCCCTTGTGAGGAAGATGATTTCCTGACTATAACGTGAAGTTTTCCATCTTCACCCATCTCGCCATCAGTCTGCAGAAGCTCTCTTCCATCCAGGGACATAACATCTGATCCAACTTTGAAAGAAGCAATGGAATTAGCAACCCTAGGGAACTGTTCAGCTATGAGTATCTTGGCACTCCTGTATTCAAACAAAAACAGCAAAAGCGTGTACCAGATAATGCATTGCAAAACAACAGTCTGCACCATCAGAAACTCGGCGTTTCCCCCATACATGGCCTTCAGGAGGGGTATGCCCATGACGAGAGTGTTGGGAAGAGTTGACAATGAAAATAACGTGATAACCCAATCCAAGCTTCCTCTCTTAGCAAATCTTCCCCACAGACCCAGCACTAGCAACACTATGGCTTTGGATATCACATCTGCTGCAATGAATTTGAAGTTCATCTCATAAGGATTGATTTTACAGATGAACTTAAATGACAGAAGTGGCACTGCAAATATGGCCATAAATCTATTGATCCCTGCACATTGCTCCGGGCTGAAGATCTTCCACCATTTCACAGACCCATAAGCCAGAAACATTGTCACATACAGTGGGACTACTGCACTTATTACAGTGTATAAGTCCTTTGCCTTGATCATCTTTGCTGTTCGTATTTAATCTCTTATTGGAGTGGCTTCTACGACTATAAACACTCCTCTCCTCTTTTATATTCAGTTATATATACTTGGGTGCCTTTGAGTCTCGAGACTATTCTCCACTGATTCTGAAACTGTGTTGTACAAGGCTGTTCAATGAGTGATTCTGAAACCAATGAACAAGGGTGTTCAATGAATACATGAGAAATATCGACTCATCGATTTATCGCAGTCATTGTTGCAGAGTTCAGACTGTAATAACGACTCAACACGTGGTTTTCACCATCAGTTCTGCATGTCATTAGACTTTTTTTGTCATTTTAGAAAACTTTCTGTTCACTCAACCTGCCCTTCCCAGCCACTACTTCGAAACTTGGGTTCTAAGATCTCATCACCACTAATGTCAAAGCACAATCAAACTCCCGACAAAAGTGTAAAGGCTTTACCACACTGGTCGGTGGAAGTTCACATCCAAAATTTGATTCTTAGTGCATTGCTCTATGAATTTTACTTGAAAATCCCTCGAGGAAAACGTTTCAGGCTTTTTGATTTGGTTCCAGCAAAAAATATTGAATGATTTCCGTTCAATAAAAAACAGCTCTCACACAGACGAAGTAGACAAACGGAATCCTCGACCTACATTAACCTAGCATCTGTGCATTGTTTGCGTGAGAAGGAATGCATTTTCTTTCCCACAAAAGCATCTGGGGAGTCGGTTACCAGGTTGATAATCCCTATATTATTCCTCAGAACAATCCAGGATAAGGGGATTGAGAATACAAGCTGGTACAACAATACAACAGCATCAGCAGCACGATGGCATGAGATATCAGTTTGTCTAGAAACAGCCCACGAATACTAGGGTCAATACCTATGGGATCTAACATGGTTCCTCCCCAATTAGGTATGCTAGCAGAATCAGTTGAACCCTTTATAGGCACAAAGCACACAGATCGATAGGAAAAGCTTGAGAATGCAAGACGTAGCTACCGATTAACGATTGTAATCAGTCAATGGCATATCTGCAACACTGGCCAGAAATAATCAGGTGGGAAGGCTTCTTGGCCCATGCTCAACCTGCAAAAGATGCAGCCTTTATCAAATATAGGCCACTGGAAGGATGTGGCCAGGACAATGAAGTTCAGCAACAGATTCCTCAGGCAAACAGCAGAAAAGAAGACTGCAGCAGCTAAAATCTTAATGAAATTGAAGCAAAATATGATCTGAAAACAAAGAAGGCAGTACTGTAGAGACAAGACTACGATTTCTGAGCTTCCATGCAGGAAATCTGATGGCATGGAGCTACTTTCAAGAGCGTCTACAGCAAATATCTGCAGCCTACATCAATAAAAAGCCTGTAATTTATGCTCCATAGTCCAACATGCAGGACAAAAGCCATTGGCAGAGACACTGAAAGATTGACTAAAACCAAATGGTTATCACAGAAGCATTTGCAGCAGCTTTATCATCATTTATTGACACAATAAAACCATGCTGGTGATACTATACTTTAATGGCTGCCCATATGCAACTAAAACAGCACCTATACTATATATAACAGAAGCCAGGAGAAGTATCCTTTCCAAATCATATCATTCTAATAACAAAGAGTAACACCAACAACCAGAAGGTGATCATCCAAATTTTCTCAATCTAAGAACAATGGTTTAGAGCACTGTTGCAGCTGGTTTTGGGTATTTCTGGCAGAAGAGAACTATGACAGATGACAGATATAGCTTTGCTAAGTTCATGGGCACCAAGAAGTTATTGACCATGAAAAAGACAGCTGGATTTGGAATATGTGAATTTTTGTGGTTGCAATGAGCTCAATTTACAAATGACCGATGGATAAAAGAGTACTCTTCCTCCTGACAGGAATGACGAATCTAAGTACGATTGAAAATCAGTTGCACCTACACATCATCCCCATCCCCATTATCTACAGGTTCTGTAAAAGCCTTAAAACCTTTCCATCCAACTAAAGTTATCCGACCGTTTCTCATTCTCTTAATACAAAGCTCTAAACTCTAGATGATACCACATAAATTTGAAGCTTAAAGTTCTATGGTACAGATGACACCGCATAAATTTGATTTGTATGGTCCAGTTGATTCCACATAACTCAGATTTGTAAAAAATAAATGGAAATAATAGTTTTAATTTTACTGAAATGATGATATTTTTGGGATAAAATTATTGGATTTGTAGGATTTGAGTGATTATTTCTGTATAATCCTAGCTGGGAGTTTTTCAGCATGCTGATTCCATTTGTTCTCCATTCAAAAATAGATTTTGAACAACAAAAAATAATGATTATAGCTAACCAAAAAAAGACATTTAATAAAATAGCTAACCAACTCCATTTTTGACATACAAAAATAATTTTTTTTTTTTTTTAATGATAATTGAGTGTGTGGCAAGAAGTGGCCTACCTTTCGGTTCAAACCAATAAAATTATAAGAAGTATTTTAAAAGTGCACTCTATCTACATCGAAGTATCTTAACCATATAAGTTAGGCCTACCTTTGGGTTCAAACTAATAAAATTATAAGAAGTATTTTAAGAGTGCACTCTATCTACATCGAAGTATCTTAACCATATAAGTTATTATTAATTAATCTACACCAGAATACTTTAACATACATACTATCACCAATTCACCAATTGATTGAAAATTTAATTTTATGATATTAAAAATTAAAATAAAATAAATAAAAGTTAAATTTTTCTCACTTCACATTGTATTGATTTAATTTCTCTAAATGGAAAAGGGTAAGGTGAGGGGGATCAAATTGTAAGGATTCTAGGGTAAGGTAAGTATATGTATTTTAAATATATATAATTTGATTGATTTATGATTGGTATGAAGTGGGTCTAGATAGTCTTATAGAGACAAAAATGATATGGTTGGAGAATGCCTTTCTTATTTTTTTGGTAAATCGATCAGTTATATTGTTTTTGCATGAGCACATGTTTCAAAGTAAATGAGATGGTGATTAATAAAAAGATTTACAGATATTTATTTTATGAAAAAGTACTATATTTTTTTAATATAAAATTATAAAAATAATATTATATAAATTTATAAAAACAAGGATCGAGATGACTATGGGAAAACACTGCTTCATTGTCCTTATAAGAATAATATTATTGTTTTTAATAATCCATGTCATCAATATTGATATATTTTCCTCATATAAATAAAAGTTTTGAAAGATACCATGTTGAATAAAAGAGAGGCCAATTACCTTAGTTAAGAAGACAAAGCTTAAAAAAAAGTTTTGTAAAGTAGAAAAGAAAATGAAAGGAACCAATATATATCTCATAAATATTTCTAATGAGTATAAAGTCAATAAGCATTTTTTTTTTATAAACACAATCCCAAACCGTTTGGTCTTTAAATTTTGTCTAATTTAAAGATATAAAGAAATTGTCTTAATTTAAAAATATTAAATTGTTGATTTGAAAATGAAATGTCTATACCATGTTGAATAAAAGAGAGGCCAATTACCTTAGTTAAGAAGACAAAGCTTAAAAAAGGTTTTGTAAAGTAGAAAAGAAAATGAAAGGAACCAACATATATCTCATAAATATCTCTAATGAGTATAAAGTCAATAAGCATTTAATTTTTTATAAACACAATCTCAAACCGTTTGGTTGGCAAATTTTGTCTAATTTAAAGATATAAAGAAATTGTTTTAATTTAAAAATATTAAATTGTTGATTTGAAAATGAAATGTGTATTTTCAAATTTAACAAATAGTATATAAAAGTTATTTAATATATTTAACAATCACAAATAAATTGAAATATTAAATTATTATAAAATTTATAGTTAAAATAATTTTATTATTATTCATAACAAGAAAATTATATTAATAAGGGATTGTAGTAGAGTTAACAACAATTATTTAAGGTTTTTTGGAGCTTTGGAAAACAAAAGAAGGTAGATCTCTTATTCTACAAAGGGTTCAAAGTAAACTACATCTTAACTTTTCCTACATGTTATTTTGACAAGTTTACCTTTTTTTATCCGTAAACTAGAGCAAACTATTTTATATATCAAAGTGAGAAAATGTACACAAAAACTAGTGAGTTGTTTGATCTACCATTAGGAAAACCAGACCAACAACGATGAAAAATATTGGTTGTCCAAATTGTTTGTAGTATGTTCTTTAATAAAAACAAGCCTATATAACTAGGAAATGAAACAATATTTCTATCTATCCTACAACTCTCAACCCCCAGACCGTAGAAAAAGCTTCCCATAAACCCCAAAATGAAATGCATTCAGATAGATTAAGTGGGAAAGAGGTTGCTTTCCCCCTAATGGAGCTCTTGGTCCCATGGTTGAGAAGTGACACCTTGTTAGGTTGCTTCGAAGCAGTCTTGTCCATCCAAGTGAGCACAAAGGTCCCTGAGTTCATGATGCATCTCATTCAGTTGCTCCTGCATTTCCTCACGATTGTCATCACTTTCCAAAAGGATTTTTCCCATGAGAGTCTTGATATGCCAATACAAATAAATAGTCTCGAGATACTTTGTATCTTTTTCTCTTGAGCTACCTAGGTCAGGTACCCAGCCGCCAATCTCCACATCTATGTCCTAGTTGTGAAGGGTCTCGCGCTCCCGACGAACAATGGCCTCCATTGTCGCTAATTCCTCTTAGACGCAAGGAGGGATTTATTCCTTGAATTCTCTAGCAACTTCTCGAGCCAAAAGCATGACCCGTGGCTGGGGGCTTCAGGCTGTGGTTACTAGAGGAGGGGTCGAGGAGGCGACGACGTCCTCAATGGTAACTGCGAGAGTAGCCACATCCGAGCATCATGGATACAAGCTGGAGCACAAACACTCGAGAAAACACGTGTAGGAGGAGAGTTAAGGCGGTGTTGGCACAGGGGCAGACCCGGGGTTCAACGCTTCAACAACGCACCAACAAAACCCTAACTACCAACCCTTTCGGAAACACCTGTGACGCAGATGAAGTCTCACTCGAGGTAGAGGTAGGGGGAGTTGTAGGAATCAAGTGCCTACAACCAAGCTGGGACACAGATCTATGATTACAATACTTGACATAGCACTTAGCCAATAATATGCATTAGATTGTGATCCTTATTTACATCGCAAATTTAACCCTTAGTACGGAACAACGCAGTAATAACCAAGATCTAATACTTCCAATCACTTAACACACAACATTATCTCAGATCTAGCATTCATTCACATCATTAAGTACTAAGCTACAACATCAGATGCATTCATTATACATAATATCAACAGTACTAAGCAGATAATCACATAAGCAACATCGCACAAAGCATATCAATACACAGGATATACGTGGTTCACCCCAGTGTGGGGCTACGTCCACCAACTTCTTCTTCTTCTTTATTGGTCTTCTTTAATCTCTTACATTTATCTGCTCCTGTGCACAAAGCCACAGAGCTCAACTTCACACTGGACAGGTGATTTGTGCACAACGCTCTAGATCTACCTTCCTCAAAATCAGGTCAAGGCACAAAGCCAACCCCTTGATAGAACAAATCCTTACACAGTCTATCTGCACAAAGCCTCTTACATTCACTTGCACTTAGCTCTGCAAGTCTTAACACACAGTATGCACAAAAGCTAACAATTGTTCTTCGCACTTAGCAACCTTTACATATTCTTGCATGAAGCCAACTTACACAGACTTCGCTCTAAGTCCTATTTACTTATTTATACATTACAAAAAGGCCTAAACATGGGTAAACCCATGGGTCGACATCCTATACATGTTACATAAACCCTAAAAACCCTTTGTTGGGTCCACAAGCCCACAAAACAAGCGAGATCATGTGATCTCCGCTCTGCCTCGGTGTTCCACCTTCGACTAGCCTGTCGAAGTCCCAAAATTGGTCAATCACGACCAATGTTTCCCCAAAACTTGGTCAAGGGCCAACATGCCCCCAACACTCACCTGTGACTCGTTCTAAGTCACTCAGATCTGGGCAGGGCTGCTTCGAAGGCCTCAAGCTTAGCTCGAGCTGCCTTGACTTGTTGTTTCGCTAGAGCCTCCTGCTCGGTGAACTCCCGAATCACTTGCTCTGTAACATGCCCTTCCAAGCATTCTATTGTCGCAACTACTTGGTCTAGTTGCGAGCCTTGGCCTTCAATCTCTTCAAAAAGCATGTAGGCTTCGTCTTGCACCGGTTGGAGTCTTTGTGTCAACTCCATGACTTTGCTCTGGATGGCAGTAACCTGCTGCTGGACTGCGTGTTGTTCCTGTGATCGCTTCATTTTCTCAACTTTAGTAAGCAGCTTCATATGTACTTGCACGGTGAACGCATGTTGCTTCACTTCCTAGAGTTGTGCTTCCAATTTCTTCAGCTCTGGGTCTTCTGCAAGGTGCTCATAGGTTTGCACACTCCGATCACTCGGTTACTTACACTCTAAGGTGAGTGCCCTAATTCTTTCTACTGTGTTCCTGGCAGCTTCTTCCCTTTGATCACACATTTCTTGTGAAGTGCTAGGTACTGCTTGGATTTCTAACTCCATTATTCTTGCTTGAAGTTGTTGAATGGGTTCGGCAATCTTCGCCACTTTCATCTCAGTTGACTATGGTTCCTCCTGTGCCAAGCCCGACACAGAGCGAAGTGATTTAGTCACTGCCTCTTTGACCACAGTCTACTCTGCGAGCAACTAGTCTTTTTCTTTCTACATCTTCACTTTATCGCCCTCGAACATCGCTCGGATTTCATCTTTCTTTTGCTGCGCAACTCGAATTTTCTCTACAACCTCCTCCTTTTCTTGCTTCACTGCTTCTGTAGCCTGCTATTTTTCTTCTTGGACTCGATGAAGTAGAGCCTTTGTTGCATCTGCTAATCTTCGTAATTGGGTAGGCTCATCCCCCAATTCTACACTCTCCACTGAAGAAGGCGCAGTAGGTACTGCGCAGCTTGAATGGATAGCTTGTTGTATGTCCTTGAGCTCCTTCTCTATTATGTCATACAATGTTTCTTGCTTCACTTCATGTCTCTGCAGGATATCCTCTGAAGCGTCCTCCATGGTTGTGATGATGAGATCGATGTCATCCACTGTGAGCACATTATGAGACTTAGGCTTATTGGCTCAGGTCTTCTTTCATGCTGAGGGTTTCTACAGGGAAACCTTCCTTTTCTTCGATGTTTTGGCCTCTGTAAGGGGATCCTTCGGCGGTGTAACTTTTCCTTTGTCTTCTTTTCTCCTTCTTCCCCTCCTTATTCTTGGTTCACTTCGTCTCCTCCTCCGCCTGCAGGTGAGTCCGACCTACTTTCCTCTGAGGCATTGTCCTCCTCATCGGTTTCTATGTTCTGCACTTCCTCATTTTTCTTCTTTTACTTCGCGCTAGTCTGTCCATCATGTTCGACCCGGGTGACCAAGGGGCTTTCGATGATGTCAGGATCAAAGAGCTCTGCATCTTCCACCGTACGAGGAACTCTGCTAGCCATTCTTTGGTGGTCTCCTCCATGTCTTCATCGGTCAACTTGTAATAGGACCGCAACTCTTCCTTACTTTCATCCCTACACACAGTGATATAAATAAAGTGTTGATCTGCGTGAAACTTCGTTACCGACCCGTACTGATGAAAAGTGYTGGGTGTCATTCGTGGGAATGCTTCAATGGCRTGCTTCAGTTGTAAGTAGTAATCATGGAACATTGCATTCGATTGCCACTGCTTCGCCATATAATTTGTATACCACAAGGTGGAGAACCTTGCGGTCAATGGCTCTGATGGCTTGACTTCTGGGAATGYTGCTCCTTCCGTCATATGCCAAGCAACGAAGGCGATCAGTACCAGTAGCCAACTGAAATGAAACTCATATCCCTGATCTTTCACTTCGCAGCAATCCTTCTCCAACTTGTTGACGAGGTAAATCGCCCAATTCATTTGCATGCCTTCTACGCACTTCCCTGTGAGGTCTACTACAAATCAAGTGACCTGTGTCGGGCAGTTCTTTATGATGAGCTTACCAGCTATAAGATGACAAGCTAGGCGCACCGCACCATCTTGGATGGAGGCTACCTTATAGTCTCGCTTTCCCTTCTCTACATTACCATACGTTTCCTTTATGCGTTGCGCCAGTGAGCGATCTGAAGTCTTCCCTGGATAGAACTAGTGAGGGTATGGTCCCTGCATGCTCAGTCCTGTGATGAGGTGGATCATCATTGGATCCACAGTGACGTGCTTGTCAAGCCAAAGATACCCTCCACGGTAGCACGATAGGAGGAGTTTAACGCAAGCGTTAACCTCCTGATGTCGACCGAAGTGGGGGATCTTCATTACATTCAAGATCGTTGATTGTGCAATCTCCTTTATCCATGGTTGGAAGACTATGCGTGGATTCTTCCCAGTCGTCTTCATCAAATACCTATGCGGTGAGAGTATCACATAGTTCTTCCTGTCTCTGAGGTTGAAGTGGTTGTTCTTCAACATTGGGATATGTCCTAACTGAGGTCCAACTGTGCGTATCCCCTTCGGGATGTACGCGGTGATCACCATGTACTCGAAATCCTGTGGGATATTGTCATGGTTAACCGTGCCAACTAGAGGCGGGATGTAGTCTGGCAAGACCGAAGGGATCTGCTTCACATTAGCCAGATCGTCGCGGTGCTTTCTTTGTTTCTCAACAGTGCGGCCAGAACATTGTCCAGTCGATGGGGATGCTTGCAATCCACCAGTCGACGATGCCTGTATTCCCACAGACATGACTCTCTCAGTCATGAGGTCTACAAGTATTTCTTCCACATACTTTTCTAATGTGTTATGTTCACCCGACATTCACACTTGTAATAAAATAATCCGGGTAGGCGAACAAACAAGCGAGGTAATCAAATGGATGGCGAGGTCTAGAAAGAACAACGTGATATGCAATCGATTCTCTATTAGCTCGAATATATCGGTTTGCAAAAAGTGGTCCTGGCCCAGCGTCCGATGGGTTAAATGATCAATGTCATAACGTATTCCTCCAATATGCAGGAATGTGTCCATTAATGCGCATTCATCTGTTATGGTGCGGTCTCAACGGTCTAATGGTGGTCTTTCTGGAAATAACTGTGTTTCTAGTCATTCTAGAGCGTCATTCTAACGGTCGGGGAACCTCCAACGGTCATATAGCTTTGTTGTGGCGAAGTCCCATTTTGTGTTGTTCTGCTATTTCGGCGAGGTTCGAGTTCTGCAGATCTGTCTCCTGCGAAGTCTTCTCTAGAATTTCCCGTAGTTTTTCTAACTTGGCTTTCTTCTTACTGAGCTTCCTTGCCTTCTTTCCTGTGATCTGAGTCTCTGGATTCCTTTTTCCATTCTTATTCTTATATGTTCTTAGAGTAGTGACTTCACATTGTTGATGTTCTTTCATAGGGTTCAGAGATAATACCTCTTTGCTTACTAGGTCCTAGGTGGATATACTTTCTTCTTTCATAGATAGGTCCTTCAACCCTTCTTGCGCTCTTTCAAAGTTGACGGCTACTTTTCTTTCATTCTGTTGCTTCGACTCAACTTCTCATTCTTCTATCAGTCGGTCTATTCTTCAAGCTATGAAATCCCTTAGTTCCTGCTTTTTCTTTTCTATGGCTTCCTCCTCTGCTTGCCTTCTGATCCAATCTTTCCTAATAAAAGAGGGAAAGGGGCGTTGTTCTCAACACACCTAATAACTTCAAAGTCCTCTTATGTTGATGTTTCATGAGCAATCATAGGTATACTAGTAACTCTTCCACATAGGGTTACCATCTTTCCTTTAAACAAGCCTATTATTCCTAATGAAGGTATCATAACAGGCTTTCCCAAAATTTCCCAAGTACTCTTTGGCATAATGTTCACATGTGTTTCTTCCTCTAATACATGGAGGGAGAGGGTTTGAATGTGAAACCCATCCGTGGGTGAGGGAGTTCGAGGGAACGAACGTCAAAGTATTCTATTCTTGTAACTATGTGTTGTTTTCCTTTCAGGATCTCTAGTTAACTAAAGTCTTTGTGATCATCCATTTCTACTTTTAATTGTATTAACATAGTCTTTGACTCTTTTTCTGTATGATTCTCAGTCTCTTGACCTTCTTTATAGTTTTCTTGTCTCTTGTTCATCTTTTCAACTTTAGCAATCATTCTTGGGCAATCCTCAACCTTATGACCAATAGCTTAACAAACAAGACAAATAGGACCTATACGAGAGCATTCCTTAGTAATATGTCTCAATCTTCTGCAATTATAACATAATGTCAATCCTCTCTTTCTTTTAAATGAGCTCCAGTTTCTCTTGTTTTGCGCACTAGTATTACATTGTTGTACCTGCATTTTGCAAAATTTCTTTCTAGGTCCCTGCATCCACTTATTAGTCCAAAAATTCTTTCTATGCATAGGAATAACATATATTTCTCTATCAAAATTATTCAGATCAACTCTTTCTTCTATCTGTGCCTTAACATTCAGGTTAGAACAAAATCTATCAAACATACCTAGATTCATGTTTTTGGAGAAAAAAATTCCACTTATCTTACCTTTACCAGAGCACAAAGCTTTAAGATCCTACCTTCTTCTTTCAGATCCAGTTTCTTTCTTAGCACAGAGCTTCGCAAGTCAAGAAGAATATTGTGCACTACAACAACAGATCTATGCACAGAGCTTTCTTTTTTCTTCAGTTCCCAACAATCATAGTTTCAGGTCCCGACAATGGAACCATTTTTTGGCTCAGGGGCAGACCCAGGGTTCAACACTTCAACAACGCACCAACAAAACCCTAACTACCAGCCCTTTCAGCAACACCTGCGAAGTAGATGAAGTCTCACTCGAGGTAGAGGCATGGGGGTTTGTAGGACTCAAGTGTCTACAACCAAGCTGGGACACAGATCTATGATTACAATACTTAATAGAGCACTTATCTAATAAGATGCATTAGATTATGTTCCTTATTTACATCACAGATTTAACCCTTAGTACAGAACAATGCAGTAATAACCAAGATCTAATACTTCCAATCATTTAGCACACAACATTATCTCAGATCTAACATTCATTCACATCATTAAGTACTAAGCTACAACATCAGATGCATTCATTATACATAACATTAACAGTACTAAGCAGATAATCACATAAGCAACATCACACAAAGCATATCAAGACACAGGATATACGTGGTTCACCCCAGTGTGGGGATACGTCCACCAAATTCTTCTTCTTCTTTATTGGTCTTCTTCAATCTCTTACATTTATCTGCTCCCGTGCACAAAGCCACAGAGCTCAACTTCGCACTGGACAG